>OZ024845.1:2895609-3012679 GCA_964017145.1 Agrocybe praecox | reverse complement strand
GCCAGAGTTTCTCCAGTTGACCGAAGAAACGGTAACTGCCATGGGTGACAATGGAGAAACGGATATAGGCCATATCAAAAAGCGACAAAATTGGATACTGCATTTCACATCAAATAGTATACAAACGGTTGTCAAAATGATCACCTGACAGTCGGAATAAACCTTTAATAATTCTATTTCATAAGTTTTACTAAAACTTATTTTTTAAACCTGAGCTGTAATTAAAGTTTGACGTATATCAAACTTCAAAGACCCACTGTGATCCCCGAGAGCCCGAGAGGAAGTTGTGGGTAAGTTCCTTTGGCTTCTTTCCTTCCTCTCGAGAAGCAGTGAGCTTATGATATTTACCATGACATGCACGCATGCAGGAAATGAGTGAAATACCACAACGAGACCTATGATCAACCTCTCAGGACATACTGTGTCCCCGTCAGCAAAAGTTCTAAAGAGTTTCCCCATTTGATCGGAACCCCGACTTGGCAAGGGCGTGTGGGATTGTCCTGGATTCAGCTTTGCAATCCTAGGTGCTTCGGGAAGATTCATCATTGTTTGCCGACTTGTCCGGATTGTTTATACAGCCGTCACGGCAGATTTCCTTTGTCGAAATGGAAAAGCAAGTAGACGCCTTGGGTACTGCATGTCACCAGCGACTACGGGATGTATGGAAACTTGTTTCTCGAATTTCGCGCTGATCAGCGATCGTCACGCTCTTCCTTTAGCTTTTTATAAACAATGTTAGGAGTGAGGCATTCATTTGTGCAGACAGCCCGCGGAGTTTTCACTCATTGACCTTTTTAGCGTAAATGGCTTCCTGGCTTGCGAGAGAGGGAGCTTCAGCCCGTATATAACCATTATACCTAGGTAGCATTGACTTCTAATAACTCTGCTTCCGACAATCCGAGGCATGGCTCTGTGCTGCTTTCTAGGCTTGGAATCTTGAGCTTGATTTCAGGGATCCCGATTCTCGGACTTATGAGCATGCTAAGAAATAACTGACATACAAATGCTATTTTGGAAATATTGTTTTGGAAAAATTATTAATTTTACAAACCAATATATATAATACATTGCGTTGTTTTGGTATTGTTTTGGATTTAACTACTTGTCTGCGAATTTCGTAACTTGGTTACCAGTTTTTACATGCGTGTGTAACCTGAATCACCAACATGTGTAACCCTTTGTCACCATTTTGGATGCCGGATATAGCTCTGGAGAAAGGTTGGAGGAAAGACTAGAAATACAGAGAAAACACAATCAGTAACAGGTTAAGGTCCAGCTATCCTGAATGGAATTCCAATACGCCGGTATGAGGCAGCAACACGTACTACACCGCGACGTATACACGTTCAGCCCACTCCAGGGCCCGAACTCATGTGTAAAAGTGATGAAAACTTTTCTGACCACAACTGAATAAAGCCTGATTTCCTTGACATTTGGATACTTGAAGATAGCACCGCAAAAAAAGACACGATCTACCAGAGGTGAATGATTGAACTGTGATGTCAAGAATGATAACGAGGACCATTAGGGGCTCATCGACGAGGCGTGCAGCTCGCTGGCCAAAAGCGAGGAAGTTTAGTTCTCGACGAGGCTACAACGCATGGGGACGACTGCTACAGATGTTACGCTGTCGTAGAATGGGTTAACGTTAAATTGAGATTACGAACTCAAAGACAGACCTGTCTGAATAGTACCACTAGCTCTGTTCTCTGGTGGACACCTCGGCTGGACCGCCTTCAAGATCTCAATACTCCGTCAAAAATAGGAGTATCTGCTGACTTTGACAAAATGGGGTATGATAACGGAGGAATTGAAGTGGAGTTGGAGGCAGGAGTCGGGTTCAAGCGGCTCTCAAAGCCTGGTCGCGCAAATAATTGGGATATAACTTCTTGAAGGATGATTTCTTCACAACTAGTGGAGACTAAGCCTCTTAAATGCTATGCGATTGTTTCATAGAACTTACACGTGACGAAATAGAGGCCTTTGTGTCATACCACCCCCCGATCCATGACTCCTTCAGCCTATATCTGTCCCTATATTGTGTCTCGCGAAGTGTTCTCCACTCCTTGGTACCAGTCTCGTGGTCTCAGCGGGATCCGCTTGTCTTGGTTTACGATGTCCCTAGAAATGGGGTGCATGGCGGCGGCGGTAGAAGGGACTGCGTCAATTTGTCGGATCATGGCCGACGAAATCTGACAGTGGACACAGTGTGCTCAGCGTGCTAAGAAACAGTTCCTGTAGAATACACACATTTTATGAATATATGCCCTTGAAACCAGCAAGGATAGAGAAACATACCCAAGCGTACCCATATTCTGTCCTACTCGATGTGCGATGCAGTGATAATAAACAGACAGGCAAGAGTGTTCCAAAAATAACGGTTGAACTGGGTTTGAATTTGAGTGTCGTTGAATATAAACATAGACAAATCTTATTATTTTTCCGAATAAGAATTGGTATTTTTGGTTTCAGATTTTACCCTTCTCTTACCTTGTGTGTTTAGCTGTAGCCTTTGTTTTTTTCTAAATATCTCTCGGAACTCTTCTCTACTTTTCGTTATTCTCTTACGTTTTGCTTTTTTGCAAACCATTCGGCTTCATCTTTTTTCTTGACCGAGCCTATGCCACTCTCAGAGTCTCAGATGCTTACTATCTTTGCTGTGCGTTGGATGGATCCTCCTCTGGGCTCCGAGTTATTGCAGGCCTACCTTTTTCCAAAAAATTCTCTCGATGCTGTGTCCATCTTAAACACATCGCGATTCGCGAAGGTCTCAGAAACAAAGCCATGCTTTTATTCGAATCTAAATGTCGCTTGTTTGGAGGGAGCAGCTGGAACTCTGGATCAACATCACCCATACTATCTATCAAGGCTCCTTCTAGACTCTCTTCCGTTATGCACACCGTGTTACGACTAAGAATGTTTCGTATGCGCAATACTATCAAAGTACTTGTTTTGCAGGGCCACCGCTACGCGTGGCAGTACGAGTCTTTATCTTTAGTTATTATTGTTTATTTTTTTTTAGTAATGTACTATGTCGCGCCCTTGTACTTACACAAAAATAGACATGGATATGTTTTTTTTTCAGAGATGTGAGACAAGAAATCAGGAGTAGCATTAACAAAAAAAAACACAATATATATACATGTATTAACGATCATATCTAAGTACGCAATGGGACAGTAAGCGCTCGATATTTTTTGAACGACAGCGCGCGAGTACGTACCTTGAACTTGAACAATCATTCCTCGACGCGCGCTGCCCTCCCGCGCATATCCCTCCATACTACCACGAAGAACATCTCAACCGTCGTACTTCCGTTGGAGTCTAAAATCTCGAAGACGAGACATTCGACTCTGGCGGCATCGTATGCGATGACGAGAACGCGAAGGTCGTTGGCGGCTGCCGCGTACACGCGCCTACGAAGTGTAAGTAGATATGATATGTTAAGTTCAGCGCAACTCACCGAATGTAATAGTTGTATCGTCCCCATTCCAGCGTCAACCCCATCGCGTCCATCTCCCTCCAGTGACCAACTAGCGCCGGTTCCACTACGTTGACGGTGATCGTCTCAAGGAACGCGTCGGGACGCGTACCAGTGGGCGTGGTGGGCATGGTGGACATGTGTGGCGTCGATCTGGTTTTAGTTGGTGCTGAGAGTGATGCTGCTGAGGCTGATGCTGAGGGAGGTGCTGCTGGAGTAGATTCTGGGGGTGGTGTTGAGCTGGAGATGAGGCAGTAGTGCAGCAGAGGGGGCTGGTGGGCTGGTGCTGGTGGGCTGGTGCAGGTGAAGGAGTTGGTGCAGGTGCTGGTGCTGGAGGGTGATGTTTGTGAGAAGGGAGTGGAGGTGTTGGGCTGGCCCTGGGGATGGTGAAGCAGAAGGAGCTGGTGGAGAAGGAACTGGTGGAGAAGGAGCTGGTGGGATGTTGCAGGTGCAGGTGCTGGATGCAGGTGCTTGTGAGAAGGGAGTGGGGGTGTTGAGCTGCCCCTGAGGCTGGTACAGCAGAAGGAGCTGCTAGAGATAGTGCTGAGGAGCAGGTGCAGGTGAAGGAGCAAGTGCAGGAGCTGGAGCAAGTGCAGGAGCTGGATGCTGGATGCTGATGCTTGTGAGAAGGGGGTGGAGGTGCTGGGCTGGCCCTGAGGCTGATGCAGCAGAAGATGCAGGTAGAGATGAAGCTGGTGAAGGAGCTGGTGGTGGTGCTGTTGCTAATGCTGTTGCTGTTGAGAAGGGAGTGGCAGGAGGTTGTGGTGGTTAGAGAGTTGCTGCAAGACTTAATATTTTTATTTCCTTATAAGGAAACCAACGTTTGGCTGTGGTCCTGCAGTGCAAACGAATTTTTTGTCCAAATCCCAGCGAATTTATTATATATCAACGACGTTCGAATACAGCGACGATGCAATAGAGTAAATTCCTACCCCACCTCCAAAGGAAAGCGGGCAGAAGACAGACTCCGACGTTGTCATTTCGTTGTCGTTGTCGTTGTCAATTTTTATACTCTATATTGACGACGTTCAACTTGTTTTGCGTATTTCGAGATCGTTATCAGAGCTGCATGAGATTTTTTCAATAAAAAAAGCAAGTTAGTATGTAGTCGATATGTCGTTAATCTGGCGTACATACCATACGGGTCCATTCCGTACGAAATCCAACACCAGGGACGCCATGGCTGGATAATGGCCAGCGAACCCACTGAACACTCTCCAGTCGATGGACTCGGCGTGGCACACCCTCTGAACGTCAGGTTCGCCTTTCTTGATCGTAGACTGCATGGACTGTACGACAAAAAGAAAATTGAGTTGAAGGTCATGGTTACAACCGTGGCGTGCACGTTCCAGAGCCATCCGCTCGTCCATGGTTATTTCGAACGTACGGTGGACGCTTACCCCCAAACATCCGTATCGCATGGCAATAGGGGTGGAGTTGGATGTGTCAACCATCCTGAGATCAACACGAAGGACCTTCAGGTTTGTCGACAGTTTCAAGTAGCTGGCCTTCTTCATAGGCTGCTCATCACCGAATGCACTGGTATGACCGAGACCAACCAAAGCGAGGCGGCACAGATCGTACCAGAAGCTACCTATCCACTGGTGCAGAGTCTCGAAATTCACGCGTGTCGGTACGTCTATACCCTGCTTGCAGTCGATCCGATGGGTTCTCCAGTGCTTCTTTTGGCACAAACGGTCCTACGACGAGATCGAGGGATTTAAAGATAGAGATAAAAATAGAATTTAAATGAAAAAACCAATGAAATAAAATAAAAACATACGCAATAAGACGCATAGGCACATCCGCGACACAGCTGCGCGTCCGACAATAACTTGGCGCAATCAGGGAGAAAGCAGAGATACAATCTGTTTCTTTTCCGTGCTGTGTCTCCTCCGCCCAAAAGTCTACCTGTAGCAAACATTAGACACAGGTTATGCGTGAAATAAGATACTTACTTGTAGTCATTATAGGGAAATTGGGAAGTTTTTTTTTTTCAAATGCCGTCCAACATTGTGTATATATGAGAAAACTGCGCCGAGTTCCCGCTTATGGCGGACCATGTGGAAGGAGCGCGTGGGGACACGCGAATATGCAATGCTATGATGATCTGTTCTTGACGATGTAAATCGCATACAAGATATTTGATTCCTTGCACGTGCGAAGCCAAGTGGTGTCCGATAGAAGATCGACCGTTCTTTCTTCGACACAAGTTCTACCGGTGGTCTGACCGTCGTGAAAGTAAATGGTACCGGATCGATCTACCACTCTTGACGTGAAATGGCTGCCATCTCCGTACACGATACCAGCCAACGAAAGTCTGGTAGTAGCACTGCCCGCAGTCTGGATGCTTATCTCAATTTCTGGTTTCATCTGCCCATTGTCGCATCCCAGTATCAGTAGATCAGGAACCTTTTCGACCGTCGTCTGTCTTACAATGCGAGAATGTACGCCATTCGCTTCACAGTGCGAGCAGGCAGTTGATGCGACTCTATTTATGTGCATATCCAACGCCTCAGTCACAGTGAACTCCATTCTGCGCTGGCCGACGTCGCTAAAATCACAGGTTAGATGGATGTTGGCACCGAACTCCATCGCAGACCCCCTGCGTGCTGTCCCACAAGTGGTACACAACCTTACGGAGGTTCCGTAGCTCTTATTCCCTACAAGTTTGATGATTAATTCACTGATGTATGTGAAGTGTCTTCCTGTAGGGAACAATTCAGGAAACATATCCGTCATGTCCTTCCGAACATGGTCCCGAGCTGCTTCTAAGGTCATAGTACCCATACAAACGTTCATGAAGGAATTACATAGAGTTTTCATAAACAGACTGTACGAAGATAAGACCGCTGTCCAGTGTAGTATGTCTCGGGACCATATATTCAACAGCACTGTGAAGACCGAATCATACGCGCAGCTGTAGTTAATGCCGTCCCATATCATACCGCTAGGAAGGGACACGACGTCGGAAGGGTGTTCGCCAGCCCTACGTTTACAGCGTTTGGAGGGAGACCCTGTGATTCGCACAGAAGGAAGGGCAGGCAAAGGAACTTCCTTCCGTTTCTTCGACGTAGATGCTCCAAGAGCAGGTGTATGACGAACATGTTCCTTCCAGAACTCGTTGTCTTTCTCTGTCACAAGTTTCGATTCGGTAGGGCTCCATTTTAGATAACGGTGCCAGTCAGATCCCTCGCACTTGTCTCCTCTCCATATCTGATAAGAGCGTATGAGAGGATTTCGCAGTGTACCGGTGATAAAATCCGGAGCCTTACCTTCGTATTTAAGCCGAGTTATATTGTTTAGCATCTCGAGTTCCCTAAATTCTTGATGCAAGTGGCCCTTGATTCCACCGGTTATTGAATGAGTTTCGAAGGGTTGGACAATAGCTGTTCCAGCGGCACTGGAGCTACGAGACAGGCAAGTATAGAACGATTGGGCCCCCTTGCAATGACCTAAATCCACGACGTTATATAGACGTGTTTTCCCTTGACTAGCATAATTGGTCATTGAGAAGTTTGGAAGAATGGGTACTTGAGACCTGTTGACCTGCATGGTTGTATTGTCGGGCATCTTGCAAGTGACTGACTGGGACATTCTCGGGATCGGTACCACATTGAGTTCAAGACCTGGTATCTGGACGTCGGTGGGAGGAGAGGTGAGCTTAACGTATAAAGTGTCCAGTGTCAACTTGTCATCAGGACCATTTGTACTGTCCCATCCGCAAACCACAGCTTCTTGTCCCTTAGTTATACATAGCTCTGTTGCATAATTGTGCCTGATCATGACGGGCATTCCAAGACATAAGGAGAGTTTACCTGCAACATGGTCGCTCGTACAGGGGGGCAGTTCCCAAAGATATCTCTTATCCAAAGCATGAATGTCAGGGCAACACTAGGATCAGTGTGACAAGGCCACCAACAAAGACAAAGCAAGAGAGAGAGAGAGAGAGAGAGAGAGAGAGAGAGAGATATGAAGAGAGAAAGAGACACTCAATGGTTCTAAGAGATCACACCAATGATAGTGGATATCCTAAGAGATTGAAGCTGGGGCTACAGCTACCTACATGTCCAGTATATATACCCTACAGCTATTCTAGAATATTCCTCTATGATATCATAGAAAGGAATGATGAGTAAGGCAATGACATCATAAAGAAAGTAAAAGAATAATGTGGAATGATGTAAAATGAATGAGGCTGTGCTCATGGGAAATCAAAGTGATAAGTATCTAATCAAATGATAATCAAGAGATAATCAAAGATATGAAACAGATAAGATATCTACACATCTACAAAAGGGAAAAATGCGAAATAAATATAGAAAAATAAAGGAAAATAAGGGAAACCCTGACAATGAAGTTGCTTCACTTTGCTTTTTTTGGGTTTTCTGCCTCTCCGGCGCTTGTCTGGGTTGTCCTCACTGTCTGTACCCCTCGTATCGATAGAATAAAAATCTATTAAGGGTGTTCCACGGTCATGAGAAAATCTCAAACTACCAAGCTCGTTTATCCTATCCTTCTGCGAGTTCCAGGCAGTGATAACAGACACGTTTCTAAAGTTAGGGTCCATAAGCTTTGGCTTTCCTGCCCCTCTCCCGACAATAAGCGTTCTGAGAAACGTGAGGTCATCTGCAGTGCATTCGGCGTATCGCATGTTTTCAAGAGCAGATCTCAGTTTTGCATCTGCAGGGGTCTGAGTGCGCTGGCGCATGTTCTGCTTCAAAATGACCACCGTGTTAACCTGGTGCCATATGAGTTTTCCGATGACTGTCTCTTGGTCGTGAACTGATGCTAGAGTGTCCTTCGATTTCATCTCCCCATACAGCGGTTTACCGCTGACAGGAGGCAATTGAGCGAAGTCACCCGCGAAAATCATGTTGATGCCGCCAAATGGTTTGTCGTGAACATTGGAAAGATGAGATAACCTGGCACTGATAGCATGTAACTCATGGCAGGCTACCATGGACACTTCGTCCAGGAAAATATACTCTACACCAGCCAGCTTCTCTCTGAGTTCGTGGATCGTGTCAGACGAAACTCCAGAAAACCCGGTGTCATTTTTTCCTTTCGTCCGCAGTCCTAGGGCGGAATGGTACGTCGATCCGTTCAACAAAGCTGCAGCAGTGCCTGTGGGAGCGACAACCATGAATCTATGAGACTCCTTCTTGCGCCTGAACATTTCTATTAACGCCTTTATTACTTGGGTCTTGCCTGTACCTCCCATGCCCCCCAGGTATATCCTGAGCTGTTCAGGGGACAATGCAATACTTTACCCTCCCCCACTGATTCCTGGTGGAGTCC
Organism: Agrocybe praecox; assembly: GCA_964017145.1. Lineage (NCBI taxonomy): Eukaryota > Fungi > Basidiomycota > Agaricomycetes > Agaricales > Agrocybaceae > Agrocybe > Agrocybe praecox. Next base: position 3,003,897 of record OZ024845.1, on the reverse strand, counting down.
AGTGGAGTCCACATAATCCCCTGGACTCCAGGGGATTAGCATGTTTTTTGTGTTGGATTCCACTGGAGTCTGGTGGAGTCCACCAGACTCCAGTCAAACTTTGTGTAAACTTGTTGTTTGCATGTTTTATGCAATGTCACTTATGTTAAAAAAAACATAACATTCACCAAAAACATGAAATTCACACAAAAAAACATATTAAAAAGCGGAATTTAATTAATTAACTAAATTTATAATATACATGATTTTTATATACTTATATAATTATGTTTAATTTAAGAAAATGGGGGGGAAGGCAATATGGAAAGGGGAGGGTAGAGGGCAGAGAAGGAGAGGAGAGGGGGATAGGGCAGAGAGAGGAGATGGCTGGGAGAGGAAAGACAGAGGGCAGGGTAGAGGGGGGGGATGGAACTTGGAGGGGAGAGACAGTGGGGTCCAGCCTGTGGACAGCGGCGGTGAGCGAGAAAACGGAGTGAACAGGGTACTTACCTCGTCGTCGTCCTTAACGCCCCCCTCCTCACCTTGCCACGTCACGCCCCCCAACCGCGGCCCCTCGTGTTCGTCGGTGTCGCCACGCTCGTCCGTCGGCGTGTCGTTGTCGTCACTGGCGTTGTCGCCGCTGGCATCGTGTGTCGTTCGTCGTCGCTGCCACGTCGTTGTCGTCGAATCGTCATTGTGTCATCGCTGGCGTTGGTGTCGTCGTCGTTGTGGGCGTTGGCGTCGTTGTGGGTGTTGCTCCATGGTGGCGACGGAGGGTGGGTGGGTCGTCGTCGTGTCGTTGTATCATCGTGTCGTCGTCGTCGTTGGCGTCGTCGTTGGCGTCGTCGTTGGCGTCGTTGTCATTGTCATTCGCGTCGTCGCGTCGTTGGCGTCGTTGGCATCGTCGTTGGTGATGCGGCGTGGTGGCGACGGGACGTGGTGGTGACAGACAGTGGGTGGATGGTGGTGGTAGTGGTAAGAAGCAAGGAAAGAGTGATGACGCGGCCAGGGCAGCGGGTTGTGGCTGTGCCGGCAAATTCCGAACCGGCCCGAACATCTATTTTAGGAATTTTGCAGAAATTGTTGTTTGTATGTCACACAGACCTCCTAAAATTATGAAAAAATCACGTAAATTCCTAAAATATTCGAAATATATTTATCAAACATCATATATGACGTAATATGTTACGGTTTTGGCAGAGATGACAAAATAACCATGAAAAAATAAAATAAAACATATCACAGTCTATGTTGAGTCCAGATTGAGTCCAGATTGAGTCCAGTCCACCATATTCCGGTGCCGAGTCCAGTATGAGACTCAGTCCACCCCCAATCCAGGTGGAGTCCAGTACTTGAGCTTGGCTGGGGCTACCAGCCATTTGGAACAGTGCAAAAAGTACCGGACTCCACTGGACTCCGTCAGGAATCAGTGGGGGAGTGTAAAGCCCTCGGACAATGCGGAGGAGTGGTTTGCTATGATTCGAAAAGCTCTCTCCTGTTCAGTGTTAAGCATAAATTCTCTGACCACATCGTCCGAAATATCCAAGGTTTCGACATTTTTGGCTTTGAAATCACGCCTGAAATACTTGGGATCGACTATTTTAACCTGGTCCTTTTCGGGAAGTTGTTGCTCACTACGCCTGCGTTCCTCTAAAGCTGTACGAAAACAAGCTCGTTTGCCTGCCAGAATTGCGTCTCTGCACTCCTGGAGTCTCAATTTCCAGGCTGTGGGTGTGAGCAAAACGGAGGGCATACTCATTATACCCTCGGCAGCAGCCTGGTCTTCCTCTCTTCTCTTCGCTTTTTTGGCCTTTTCACTGTATCTGGCTGTATGACCAGGTCTATCGACGTAGTCTTCGTCCGTTTCGCATTCTTCCGATGAATCTTTGTCAGACCATTCCCCGTTTGCATTCGCTGCAAATTTGGTTTTTCTATTCATCTCCCCGTGAAAATCGTCCCTCACGTCCAAGCATTCGTACCGAAGATTGAAATTGGACATGATATGGGTATCGCATTCGCGAAATGGGTACGTCACAAAAGCTTCGTCCCAGGTCTGATCAACAGCTTTAAGGTCAACGCCGGATCTCCATGGTTTGAAGAAGGTCAACATGGTCGAACAATATTGTTCTCTATCTCCTTGATCTTTTCGTGGAAGCGAACCGCCAAGGAAGTTAGGTACCACGCTTTCTAGCCTGTCGATATCACAATATACCTCGTGCGTGAGGAACAAGGGATGAGGTGACTGAAACACTCTGTACTTCGATTTGGACGGCTTCAGAGTCTCATTAGAGCGCCCGCTGGCAAGCAGCGCAAAGGCATCGACACCTTTCTTGGTTCTCTTTTTCTTGTAGCTGGTCTGTATCCATTGTAGCAGATTGAGATTAGCATAGTAGTCGGGACAGTAGACATAATCATCCACAACTGACTTACTGACATACTTCCCATCCTCCAAGCCGACGATCACTGTATCGTCGAAAGCCTGATCCGCATTGTCTCCGCTGTTGTTCGCTATAGGCGTAATAACGTCTTCTTCTTCACCTTCAGAAGAAGCAGATTGCTCTTGGAATGCCTTCTGTACGTACAAAACATAGCTTCTCCACCAGAAAGGGACGTATGTATGTCCCGTGTAGTGATCTGGATTATCGAGCAGATAAAGACATGCCATGGGACTTCCTATTTCCATTTTGGATGCCAAAGCATTCACTATCTTCATGATTAAGCTCCTGGCGGTCTCTGTATGTTTTCTTCCTTCAGCCAATGTCTCAGACTCTCTGGAGAACACATCATAGGCGGATGAAAAGATCTGATGCGTCTTCAGAGTGGGTTTTGTAACGTAGTCAGTGACATACAATATAATGGCCTTTATTGACGTTCCCGACAGAAGACTACTGATGTCCGTGTTACACCGTGAAAGGTAGGTGAGAGCTGGAGTAAATGTATTAATCATAGGTTCTAGTTTTTTCATAAAAACATGACCATCTTGTTCCGACACAACTGTCGAATCCCGTACCTCCCGAGGAAACCTCGCTAGGCACACACCATCTTCATTGAGACAACCTTTCTGGCCATAACGAGCAGCCTTTCCGATGGGATCTTCTGAGTCTAACGGAACAGGAGGCATGGAGTCGGGACCATTGTCGACGGTGCTGCCGTGCTTAGAACATTTCTTCTTCTGTTTCTTACTCATGGACGCTCGGCACATGTGGACGTTCGACCTTGTTATGAGGTCATCAGTTATCTGGTCATAACCGGTCCACCAATTTTAGAGTGTGGCACAAGCATTGCAATCCGAACCCTCCAGTTCAAGGTGCTCATTGCATGCAGGAGGAGGCCCAACGGGCATTGTCTGGGTTGGGTCCTGATACTGGCATGTGGCAGGTACAGCAGCGGGGGAAATAGCTTCTGGATTGCGTACTTTATGAACACCTACCCCGAGATACTGTTTCGCAGGTTGACGTTTGAGTACCTGGTCCAACGAACCGGTTTTGAGCTCACCTGCATGTACACCCTCCAAGTATTCGACGAGACTCTTCTGGAACCATGAATCTGCATTCATTATTTTGTCCCTGATTTCCTGAGGAGACAACACCCCGTCAATCCAAAGCATCAAATGTAAATGGAGAGTTAACCTACCTTGCTGCTCGACAGTTCCGTAGTAAGTGGAAGTTCTACCATACAGCCCGTCGTGTTCAGAGCCAACTCCCAGGACGTGTTTTATCATGGACCGCACCACGTAGTCAAAAAATCTGGCAGCCGCAACGGGGTTCCTAAGTACCAGCATATCCCTATCCTTTGCCGATCTAATTTCAGGCTTAAATGTGGCGTCCTTATCTGCATAGTACAAACACAAGGGATGCCTACTATCTGCAGGAGACAAAGTGATAAACCAGGATGGGGCGCCCTTAAACGACACCAGAGACCATATCTCGTTTCGCATATACTTTTTGTTCGTCAGGGATCCCTTAACGTGTCCACCTATGTGATCGAGATTTTCGAGAATGCTATAGCATTTCCGTTCCTCGTCGGTTTCTGGCACAACTCTCTCTCCGTTTGATAGCCTCTTCGACAAAGAGTCTAACACCCTAGGATCGATCGACAACAAACGGTTGGATATGTCCTCGAAGTTCTTATGTTTGGCGAGCAAGAAGCTGCCAGTCGCCCCTTTTTTTATCTGTTCCTGATTGAATGCTATCATAGGAAAGTAATAATCTGTCTGGAATCGCTTGTCGTGGTACATAAGCAGCCATTTCTTGTGCTCGGCAGCCGACAGCTTATGGCTATGTACTTTCTGGCCAATCCCACCCTTGCCATATGGAAACAGCCACGGAAACATCTGTGGATAGAGCTGCGGATTATTATACACAGATTGAGGTGACGCATCATGGCCGACTGCAAGCGAGAGTCCTCCTTTCTCCAAATGTCGGAGAGCTCGCACCTTCAACGCGTCTATAGACATATCGTCGTACTCTTCTCTAGTCAATCCATGTACGGTAAACGGACAAGGTCCGTCCGTGGTTCCCTCCTCCATCTCGTTGTCGAATTTGCTCATTGCCATCAGCAAAAGTGACAAAACCTCCTCATGCAAGGCAGCCGTTACAAGTTCCCATGAGAATGGGTCAATCTTGGAAGGTCATAATATGGTGGTAGATTAATTGTATGACAATCCAATCATGAGTCTATCCTTGATCAATGGATGTAAGACACAAAAATACATATCTTGTGTATACACGACCCGCATAATAATTGAACCACATAGTGAGGTGGACTCAAATCATTTACAATACTTACATGCTACAAAACATCATACCCGTGCCCGTCTATGCAATTATGAATTTTTAGGGTTTGTATATAATACTCAGTAATAGATGCAGCCCTTTATTTGCAGCAAACCTACGAGGGCTCATAAGGCATTATTTCACACGTATAGTAAACGCCTAGAGCAGCCCGAGATCATCAATTTTGGGTTATGTAAATAAAAAATGTCGCAGTGCCCAGTGTCCGTTGCCGGTTCTGCCGTTCCGGCATCTGACCATGGGCTTGACAAATACGGCCAAGTAACGCGACACTTACGTTTGTGACATGCCGTCGCGCTCTTTGATTCTCTTCTTCCACTACCATTCACTTTATTCCTTGCAACCCCACCGTCCTATCATATTGACACACAAAACACGGCACGTATGACAAAAATGTATGAACAGAATGCTCATCTGGCCCTATAGTCACTCAGTGGTGTTATTTTCCAGGGACCGGCACTGCTCTTGAACTTTTGAACACCCTTTTCTGGGCCATATCATCGTACAACAGAATAAAATAATGCAGTGAGTTTCTCTAACATGCGCTAAAGTTGTCTAACTGAGGATGTTTTACATATAGATATGTTTGAGGCATAGAGCTCATCGCTGTGTCACTCTGATGGTCGACATGGAGTGCTGAAGTACATATATGCGCCCAAAAAGATCTGATTGAGACTCAAAGGTATGGTTTTATATCTCCCCTATCAAATATATGCGTTATTAAAGCACTATTTTACACAGAATAGGTCGGCAAACGTTCAATAGAGCAGGTACGCGTCGGAAGTGAGTTTTTTTATGCGTTTATCTAATATATGCGTTATTCAATGCTCTTCTTACTTACCTAGTATCATCGCACATTGGCATTTGTGATATTATACTGGTGCGCTTAACTCCCATCTTATATCCATGTATCTGGATAGGTCTGATTCCGGATCGAACAATTTCATTTATTTAGGTACAGGTAATGTGTCATTCTGGTTTCTCTGTAGCACCGTTGAGTAGTTTCTCAGGATATGTACTATCATGTATATTGTACATATTAGACAGTTTTTCACTTATACACTTAATTTTCTGGTACAAAACTGCATGAAACGATGAGAATTAACCACGAGCAAGCCAGGGGGTTCCAGCCAGTGGCAATCCAAGGTAACACCAAGTTTGCCGTTCATAAAATGACTAGAGTAAACTGTATCGCCTTGCAAGGTTACCAATGTTGGTACACCTTGGAAGGAAATGTTGTTCCGGTAATCGAACGTAAGGTACCGCATAGACTTGCACACGTGCTGGTCCTTGTAGTCCTTGGAAGGACCTTCCATTCGAAGGTAAGCTCTTGTCACTTTTGCCGATGGCAGACGCTATCTTGTTGCTATCACTGTCAGATTTTCTAAAGTCAATGATGACGGGTACCCCAGACAAGGGGTACGATCCCAAGTTCTCATACGAAATATTCAAGTCTTCGTAATCAGAATGATTAAGTCTCAGCCATTCCAGAGCATCTTTAACTCTGTTTCTCCTGACAAGCATTGGGGTGCGCTCGTAGTCGAGCTCGGTGGGTGGACTGCTTCCAATGAAGACACAAGCAAGCACTTCGCTCACTTCTTCCTTGCTGGGTGGCAGGACGGAGTATACTTTTGCTGTAGGCGTGGCAAATGTAATGCAATTCGCTATCATCTTGGCTCTGCCAGAGGACACTCTAACAAGGCAATGATTGTGTCGAACGCGGGCTATCAGTAACTGCTCTGCAAAAGTCAGACCCTTGAGTACCGCTGGTACATTCCCGATCCACAGGTAATTGGCAAGCGATCGAGGCGGAATGGACTTTTTTTCTACATGAGCGTAGCAAGACGGGCATATTTTGTCAAATCCATCGGCGAGAATTGGACCATCCAAGTCGCACACTGGATCGTCAATGGAAGATCGATCCTGCCGGGTCGCATCTTCGCCACGCAGATAACTCAACGTAGTACGATCCGCGACCACCCTTAAATCCGTCAGCAACGTCAACTGGCCACAGACGCAGCAACCGTCTTCCTCGAAAGAAGACAGTTCCATATCTTTGCAATACCCCTCTATAACTTTATGGATAAGACTTTTGGAAGGAGGAGCAGGAGGAAAGGGCGCTGACGTCTTCACAGGGACCACAAACGCAGGCGCAGGGGGTAAATTGGCAAGCACAACGGTCTCGTGTTTCTTCGGTGTTCTGGATTTGACGTGTTCTTCGCGTTTTTCGCCTTGGGTTTTTTTCGGGAACGAAAATAGCAAAGTGGGACTGACACGATGGACAATGATGTCGTGCAAGCTTCATTAACATAGTATCCTTCGTGTCTCGCTTGCTCAATGTAACTTTATGTATCGGTACGATATCATTCAAGTCTTTGATAGTTGTCAATTCGGCCAGCCTAGCGAGGCCCATCTGCGCGGCTATAGAACCTGGGTTCTCGTCGAGCATTCTATCTATGTAGTATCCGTCCGTGTATGTTAGAAACCTATACCAGATCCCGGGGATTGGTTCAAAATCTACTGGGCAAATCGCGAAGTCCAAAATTTCTTCAGACAATATCAACCTGATGTGTTTATGTCCTCCTCCCACAAAGAAATTCCTAGACTGTACAAGATGGGTGGACAGACTGATTTGGTTACTGGGGGAAGGACGACGAGAACATACATCGCGCCACACGAAAAAACGACATCTGACAGGTTAACATGATACCCTGATCCAGGTACCGGTGCGAGGCCCATCATTGCTCGGAAGTCGTGCTTCAGCATAGTACAACGACCACAATAAGCCCGTACAGCATACACTATACGTCTAACGCACGCACGAACATCTATCTGCAACGCACACAAAGTAACGTCGAAGTACCCAACCTTCGAATTCAACCGACGCTTGTCGATGCCAATACGACATACTCTTATGGACTTTTTGTACGCGAGGGTGGAATACAATACAATATTGTTTGAAGCACGATCCATCTTAGTAACAATGCATGTGGTGCAGAAAGGCAGACGGTCGTTATTATCGTGCTCTAACGAAACAGATGACTGTATTGTCCAAGGTACATTATACTCTGCAGGCAGCAGCGAAGGTTTAATACACGCAAACGAGGCGTCGACGGTGACGGATGGCGGGGGACAAATGAGGGTGCAAGAAGAGGGTGCAGGTGCTGCGGGTGCCTGAAGAAACGTCTGAAAGAAATGAGAATAATTCAACAAACGATCTCCAAAGTGAGGTGCAATATAGTGAACGTACATGCGAGCAATCGGGAGGGAAATTCAGGCCCGCAAAAAGGGCGAGCAGGCAGAGGCGAAGTAGAACCATGGCGGTAGTCCGATCCTCCTCCATGTATGCGCGGTATTTAAACCAATTGTCTAGAGACATTGCACGAATGGGTATGATAAAGATGACGATCAGCATCAATATAGTCAAATTAATGCCAAGGTAACTTACATATATCTATGACCCATGACCACGCAAATAGCGACCATCGGAGCGGAACAAGCGAGCGACTGGTAGGTTCCCCTCTCCGATACTGAGTGATACTGATGAAACCCGACTGTCTGTGCGGAAGGACCTGTGCAACGAGGAGCAGCAGTGCAATGAAGAACAGAGGCCACATGTAATTGAGCGGGGCGAGGATGGGAGGAGCGTCAAGATCGGCATGTGGCAGAGGACATTTGTGATCCAATGACGTCCGTCAATACGGAGCTCTTCGTCCACGATCTTTTTGACTACGTCCAACCATACAAATGCATGGACACAGTATTGAGGATGGCCCAAGAACATGTGACGATAGATGAACCATCCGCCGACGCATATAGTTGGTGTCTGTACTCCGGAGACAACAATATGATGTCAAGCATGAAGTTTAATAATATTAATAATAAAAGAAGTGACCATGCATCATAACGTGAACACGTGGTCCAGTCACACAAAATTCGAATGCGTGATTGCTGTGATCCTAGTCTGTTAACCTGACACCTCAGAGGTATTGTTAGTATACGCCTCTAGCTGCCTCTAGTTATCGACGGGCTTCGTACAGACACAAGCGTAGGACTCGCACGTGTGAAGGACAAGTTGCTGTGAGGTTCTCTACGCATCTTGGTACTCACCGTCGAACACCATACGCGACTGCACCTGGAAACCGGAGAAAGCAGAATGACTTCACCATCTCGGAAATCGTTTGTACGGCTTAACAATGATGGGTATAGCCAAACTCGACATGAAATAGGACCACTTATGTACCCTATGGACTTTGGAAAGGACAGGTACCATGACCTCTATAAGGGTACTCAAGGAAAATACGAAGAGTTAGACCTTCTGGGAAAGTCAATTGGACGTACGTCTATGATAGACGGAGACTTGTTTTATTCGCCCAACAGTCTTAGACCTCTCTCGAAAATTCCCAGCAACAAACAAAAGCCCCTGAAGTTCGATTCCAGGCAGGACCACATAGACGCCCTTCGAGAACCTCTATGGTGGACAGCGGAGTATGCTCATCTCGCATTTCTGGAAGTCGGATCGATGCAACGAGGGGCGTTTGGATGGGCATTACACACACCAGAGTACCATAGGCGCAACGTAGATAAGTCATACTCGATGAGAACAATTGACATATTACGCTGGCACAGGCTGGAGCGGGACCTGAAGTTGGCAATAGGATCCATGTCATTGTTGGGGAACATACCACCAACTCACGACGTAATAGAGACAGCATTCACATGCAGAAAAAAGCACACGAGCAACGAAGAGCTTAAAAACGACATTATGCGCTGCAGAGAATGGTACTCGTACTGGACGTGTAGGCTATCGTACGCCATCGCTGTATGCGAGAGCGTAAACCCTGATAGAGCAGATTGCAAGAAAACCGGTCTCTTCTGGTGGATAAAGCAAATGGTACAGCAAGACTGGTACGAGGGGTTCGTTTCGTCCGTGAACGCAGCATGCGGATCGTTCGACGGTAGCGTAGAGAGGGTCGGAGTGTTAGTAGACATTGTGAATCCCCGTCCGAAACAATTCTCTGTCGAGTGGTTGGTGAAAAGTGGTGTTCCAGTGTGGTACAGATGGGGTCAAAAAGAGCACGGGAGAAATCAGAAGCAATACAGTAGCGTATTCGGGGAATGGGACTGCTGCTTCGCATTCGGAGACAAGGAACAAGACGAATGCGACGAGGAGGACATAACAAACGAGATGATATACGGTTCAAGAAACAACGATGCAGAGGAGAACTACGACGATGAAAGATACGACAATTACGATTGCGGACCTGCAGATGTACAGTCTCAACGGGGAGAACAGTCAAACATGGATAATGACGCCGTCGAGCCCGCACAGAAAGGGTACTTGTCGATTCATGGACCCCGTAAGCTATTGGCGCATGACGAACTGCTAGTGGCAGAGGTAGAGGACTACGAAGCCATCAACATATTGCACGAATTTATGGGGTACGTTGCTCCTCTCAGCGAGAGACCAACGTCTGGCCCATCTGCATCGCTCGACTTTAGGACGAAGACCATGTACAGTAACTTGCTAGGAAAAGACCGCGTCGATGACATGTTCTTCAACTCGGAATTGTCTATACCGGCTCTCAGGTTTCTGGACGATTTGTGCTCAAAGGATGGCAGACCGTCTCCTGAAGAATGGGACCTGTTTAAGGCGTGCAGATATCCGCTAGCAGGTGCCAGACGCACGAAACTCATGAAGAGAGCTCGCCATAAGGAGTCGAATACGTTCATGTTCGACACAGGAAGTTTACGGACGGTTACATGGAGAATAGGCGTAACGAGTGCTGCAGCAGCTCTGATGATATGCAGATGGGATCAGGACATGAGCGATTACGAAATATGCAGACGTCTGCTCCAGCAAGGATTCGAGTTCCAAATCCTTGTACCCCTAGATAAATACACAATCAGAAGCAGTAGGCTTCCACACCACCCTTGTGCACACTTCAGAACAGCGGGACACCTCTTCACTAAGGCCGACTACACTGCATACACCAAGGACAGACGTGCCATGCTGAGTGACGATGATGTAGCAAAGAAAGCACTGAAGACAGGAGGTATTGTGTGGAGGCTATCCGTCGACTGCAGCTTCGATGTAACACTGTCTGGTAAGTGGCAGTATACCAACAGTGGAGTGGAGTACACAGGAAGCAATGGTACAAGATACTTCGATGAAAGGTGTAGCGAAGAAGAACTTGATGCCATATGCGGTGTTTACTTATGCGAACAAGGTACGATGAACAGACTATTATTTACACAGAGCGTCAGTACTTACGATGATAATTTTTCCATTCAGCTGAAAAACCCGAAACCCTTGTGAAGTCATGGTGGCCGACAGACAATGTTTGGAAGGCAAACGTAGTGCAGCCATTCTGGACGGAGTATCATGAGGTGTGGTTCGACAAGCATATGGCAAGCATCAAGAATGGTGACGCAGAACCACTATCGCAACATCAATGGAGGTTACAAATACGAAGAAACGGAAGATTGGGCAGACTTTCTAAAACGCTCCAAGAACATTCGACAACCTTTCTGGAAAGAATAAACGAAGGAGGACTATAGGAACTCGAATATATTGGCACGTTTGCATGACATTGATGTTCGACCTAAGTAACAATGATAGGCTCTATGTACAATAATTTATTGTTTTTGGCACCCGTTACACTGGTCTGTTTCGAGGAGTTCCGAGCAGCATGCAATACATTTTTTTTGGCATTCGTTACTACGCTGGTCTGCTTTGAGGAGTTCCGAGCAGTATGATCCATTTGGCATACAATGAAAGTCTCCAAGTACCCACATTCTGAACCTGCACGATGTAGCCAATCATGGCACAACTACCAGCCGGAATTTCCTCTGTATATCGATCAAATGTGCTGTCGAGAGCGCCATAAGTGTCTTTGTCGAGACTAACACCTGTAGCAGGCAGTCTCATGTATCAATCCTGGGCAACTGGCTGACATAAGTCATACATCCACACGGGCAGTTGCCCAACCAGGCAAAAATGTATGGGGGCCACAAAGGAAGCGAGGTGGAAAAATGCACGGCAGCGTAGAAGGCGTAGGCAAACATTAACAAACAACACAGTTTTGGGTCTTTTTGTCAGTAATTACTCTTTAGCCAGTGCTTGAGTGGGTCTTTTTGTGCGCTTAATGGAAGGTTAGGCTCAGACGAGTGGTCTTGATTTTTAGGCGCCTTTTGCACCACGTAAAAGGGACAAGATTGGGTGGATTGCAAAAGTCAGAAATGGATGACGTGTTATTTTTAGATATATTTTCGTGTTGGACTATTTTTACTTGGATGCTAATTTGTTTTTAGATAGGGAGCCATTTTAATAATGTTACAAATCATGGACGTTATGTAAAAGATCCTAATTAGTCTAATCTCAACCTATCTTTCCGAGACGTTTAAAGCACACTTCCGAACTTGGAAAAAATTGCCATTTTTGGATAGACGCAAACAATAATTGAATTTCGAGTAAAAAAAAATAACGTGGCATAGACGGATAAAACATACGTAGGAGACACACTACTTATCAATTAGATCAGCACCAGGAAGTCTTAGTCAAAGTAGTGAGCACAGCAGTTACGTCGGCTACAAGACTGTTCCAGGAGTCATCACTTGAACCCCCCTTCCTAGAACGACCCCAGAAAAAGAGGCCAGCAATGAACATCATGAATCCGTTGGGACCTGCAACCTCCAGTGCACTCCAATCGCCGTCCAACTTCGTCTTCAAAACACGTCCATTTGAGTCAAGTCGCCACACGGGTTGACTGTATTCACACCATTTGGCGAACCCTTGACCGAATTGTGAAGGAGAGAAAATTTTCGGTGCAAATTTGACCAAGCGACCGCTCTTGATCCAATCAGCCAGGACCGGTGGACGATGTTTACACTGAATTCTCTTATTCATCCTCTCTCCGTACTGCCTGGCGCTTTCGAACTTGATCCAAAGAGCTACAAGAGCGGTCCATTTATCCCCCAAGGGAACAGAGCGAAAAAGGTCACGAGCGTTGACGAATTGACATGTTAACTTCTGGCCGTAGGGGGGAATTTTCGGAGGTGGTGCGTTAGAGTCTGCCAGAAGGAGTACAGAAGCAGCGGCAGTGCGGCAACGCTTTGAGGCTGGTTGTGTATCTGTTTCATCCACTGTAGCAGAACATTTCGTCCTACTCCTTGTTTGAATGGTTGATGTCGGGGATATCACCGCAGTTCCCGCGTCGTCGAGTTCAGTTGGAGCCTTTTCGCCGCACATACTGCTTGCATCCGCTCCTGGCACTGCATTTTCGGGAGGATCTGGAGGAGAAAGTTGACGATGAGAGGTAGGAGGTGGTGGATGAGTGGGAACGATCAGTGGAGGGGGCAAGTCCGGCTTATCCGCGCCGTCTAATTCGGACGAGGACACCACTGGCACATGCATGTCGGTTGCGTCCGTCACCAACGTTGCGTTGGTGGAGAGAGTAGGCAGAGAGGGGTCAGGAATTGGGGAAGGGGGGCAGGATACAACAGGTGACGGAGGGGGGGAAACTGGGTGGATACCGGACGGGGCAAGTGTGGCATCGCATAATACGTTGGGTGCGTCAGTGACTTGGGCAGCAGTCGGCTGCAGTTGAGCGCTTGCTGGCGTGCTCTTCGCAGCGGATGGAGTACATGACTTCGCAGGAGCAAGAATTGAAGAGGCCGGGAGGAGAGCTGCTACAGGTGGTTGGATAGGAGCTTTGTTAGATTGATTTTCTTTAGCCAGAGGTTCTGGGGTGGGGTCGATGGGTAGCAAGTGGTGCGGTACGTTATCAAAAAGTATGGTGTCAGTTTCAAGCTCGAGCTCGTTCAACGCAATGTAGCCATCAGACTTGCTAAGAGCGCGAGACTGACACTCTTCGACAGCTGCCGGGCGTAAATGAGTTTGTGGGGGATATATAAATTAGCAAATCGACTCACTGTAGCATTTTTTTAAGAAGTTGCCAAATATAGGGAGGATTACAGTTTTGAATCGCTGCCTTTCTGCGATTCCGAAATTCATTTTGACGTCCCCAGATGTTGTACCCGCGTGTACGCTATCGGATGAACTGACTCAGCAAGAAAGAGAGGAGATATAGTCATGGAAAACGCACCTAATGACGTTGAGGAGTCCACCTTGAGCAGGCTCGGGTCCACCAGCGATAAAAGTAACCTTCCAGCCTGTATTATCTGCAATCATGTCGAGTATGGGTTGAATGAAGCGAACCAAGCCTTGAATGGCGCTATACGTATGTTAGTAAGGAGACGAGTTTATTTATTAAGAAGAAATAACGCACCGTTGACGATCCTCAGGATTTGTGGACGCTGCTCCAGTGAGACTTGCCTTCCACTGGGCAAGGACTTCCTCGTGCTCCTTTTTGGCAAGTTCCTTCCATTCATACTGCTCCTCCGGAGGGAGAGATTCAAACATTTCACGAGCAAACTTATCACGATAAGCAGCGTACTGAGACTTTGCTAAACCCTTCACGGCAGCGTACGATTTGAGTCGATTTTCAATTTCTTGTTTGTGAGATTTCCTCCACACATTAGCACCGGTCCTGAGGCAGGGACGAACTGCTTGCTTCCCAGTGAGCCTGGAGGCCAGGTCTCGATAGGGATTGCAATGAGCATTGTCAGAAGGGTCGATGTCGTGGTCCTTCATGTATTGGTAGCTAAACCAGCGCTTGATTTGCTGATGGATGTGAACAACGGATAGAAGTTGGCAGTGAGCACGTTACTCGACGCGTGTGACTAAGCAACATACCTCTTTGCGAAACTTGAATAGTTCTTGATGCGCTTTGAATTTGGCAACGGCCTCCTCCAATTCTTCTTTTGTCATTGAGAGTGGGTTGGGCTCTTCTACTTCAGGCTCCGCCTCGTCGTCATCGACAGCTTCTAGGAACTCAGGCAACGGTTCCTCGTCATGCAGTAAGTCAATAGGAAACCTCTTCAAGTATTTCCGGATGATACTGAAGAGTAATTCAGGTGCAGTCCCATCAGCGACAGCGGCGGCGTATTCTGCCTTCTGGCTGAGCAGAAAATCCCTTCTGGCGCCTCGGAACGACCCAGGATTGACCATCGCTATCGGAGAGGATGTGGAGAGGATGTAGGATGCACAAGGTGAGTCAAAGTTCTTGTTGCACCACAAATCGAGCTGCCGACATACCTCAAAATCCAGGACTCGTGCCGTTAAACAGGGCTCTGGGGAACTACATGTATATGAGGATTTGTTAAGGTTTATTTCAGACCCTCATCGGAAAGGTAAGCCACCAGACGACGCTATGTATTGACGTGTTCCCTTCCCTGCCGTCACTCAGATCTTCCCGATCTAAAGATCTTTCAGTGCGTAATTGTATCGGATGGAATCCTGGGGTCTACTCCGTTAGATTTATCGACAACCATCCGCACACGCGCCAGGCGATTTAGGGATAAAAGGGAACATTTGCTCAAGCTCTCCCTCAGCAAATCGCAACCCGATTTGAATTCTCGCACTTATCGCACTGTTTCAAACACATACCCCGCTCTCTCCCAATGGCCAACTTTCCACCATACCCTTCAATCAGTAAGTACTGTCCTTGGGTTGCTACAAATCTATCTAACACAGGGAATACAGCAACAAGGTCCAAACCGAACGTCCATATTATTGATCCTAATGCCATAGATGTTGACCCCCTGGTCTCGGTCTCTTCTGCTAGCACCGAACCTTCGTCCACTGCTGCGAATGTCAACCATCCACTCTCTGCTGCTAGTGCCAACGCATCGGCCACCGCTGCTGCCGTCAACCCTCCAGTCCTTACCACTCTCGATACCCCTACCACTTCTACATTCGCGGCTAATTTTGCTGCTTTTAATAGGCCTCATCAACCTCCTGCCACCGTTTCTTCGGGATTTGGCCCCAACGCGTCTGCAATAGACCCACCCAGCCCCTTGATCATTCGACAACCTGCAGCTAGCACCCCCCACTATTTCGTTGTTACCCACGGAAAAATCGTTGGCATTTTTACCGAAGAGGAGTGAGTTTTTTTTCTACCCCATATATCTCCAGTCTATTGATATTGTGCCTAAGGTTCAACACCCACGTAAATATTCACGGCACGAGACGCTTTGAAATGTGTCGGATGGATGACTGGGGAAGTGCCAGTCGCTACTACACGTCCTGGTACTTCTGCGAGGATGTTGAGATCCATCGCGATCACCCAGCCCCCCCCTCTTTTCTTATCTTCTCAGACTAACGTCGCTGCCACTGCCCCTGCATCTGCTCCCACAGTCGCTTACTCTGACTCCCCAACGCCGCCTGACGCATGCCAGCCCAAGAAGGTGGTCAGAAAAGTCTACATCGGCTTGAAGAAGAAAAGAAACCCCCCCAAAGCATCGCTGGGGAGGGTTTCTCCTGGATGGGCCGAAGGCGATCCAATGTATATTCCCTCCGACTACCCCACGCCTCGTATTTCCAAACAATCCGAACCTAATCGCTCGACCACCCCCCCCCTCGTGCGCGCTCGCCGCCGTAAGGCCATTGACCCCACTACCAGTCCAACTCCAAAGGGTAGAGGGGTCAAGCAGAAGCCACTGATCTCATCGGAGGCGATCGACGTTAGCGACGTTGAGGAAACAATCCCAGTGCCCACCCGGAAGCTATTCAAAAAGTCACAAATACTTTCCGCCATCGACCCAGTAATCTCCAGTGGATCGAAAATCTCGAGCGCGCTGGATTTGGACGACCCTGCACGGAGTCACGTCATTCCTGGGGCAGCATCTCAGCATTCAGGTAATTTAGCCGATGCGGTAGTCTCAAACACTACCCAAGTCAATCCCAGCGGAGCGAAAATCTCGAAAGCGCCGGCATCTTTCGACCCTGTATCTCACGTTATGGCTGGAGCAACAACTGAACATCCAGGTAGCTTGGCCCCTACGGTAGTCCCAAACGCCATGAACTTCGGGCCCTCTGCAGCTTCTTTCCAGAACTGTAGTATTTCTTTTGAATACAATCTCTCCAACGAGGGAAGGTCCGGCGCTAGACAGCACAGCAAGGACGTATGTAATTCAATTTAATCGCTACAACTTCATTACTTTGCTAACCCATTTCTCATTGCCCCAGATTCCTGCATTCGACGCTTCTCGCGTGCACAGTCGCAGAGGAAAACAGAGAGCCCAGGGTTCTTTCGTCAGGGCTCAAAGCGTTCCAGTACCTCGCCTCAAACCAGACTCCCCATTCGCTCTGGCCTCGTTCGCCTCGTTTAATATATATTCTCTGACCGCCGTTCCACCCCCCTTCATGTTCGACTCTCCTTTCGTAACGCCTGTAAAAAACAGCTCTCCACTCAATTGGACCCCCCCTCCCGACTCATTGGCTGCTCAGTACACCCCAAACAAGGCAGAATTGGCAGGTTGGCCTCGCTAAAATTTGAATGCGCCTGCTGCTGGTACCCCTCGGCCTCCGAAGAGCCGTCAGAACACCGTGCAAATGCCCAGCCCACTTGTATTCCCCCCCTCACCTACTCCTATTGCTGTCGGCTCTTCGTCTACAACAAACCCATTCACTATGACCCCTTCAGCCGACCCGCCGACGGCTTCAACTGCACAACCACCGTCGACAGGCAAATTCAGCGACTTTACAGCTAGCCCTGCTGACATGTACGCTCCGAATTCGGACGATGAGGGTAGTGCTGCACAGCGTGAGCCCGACTCTGAGTTTGAATTCTCGTACGACGACCTCACGGGTGTGTCTGAATACCTCCTGTAGATGGTTTGAGGCCGTCAACTTCACACACACCTCTCGCTTCGCCTTTTTTCTGCACCTATGCCTACCCCTCGTCACCGTACCTATGCCCTATGCTGCTCTATGTTTTACCTATGCTTCTATGATGACTTTCCCCGCTGCTAATATCAATTTTCGAGATACTACTATTGAGCTTTATTTAGAGATTTAGAAATATATGAAGTTTGTCTCGAAAAAACATATCGGTCTGATGAGTGACCTATCTAGTGTCAGTCATCAAGCGCCTGAGCTATGAGTTCTAAGTATTCTTTTTCATCTCTCAAAATCTCCGCCTCTCTCTTTTTTCTGCACCTATCAATTGCGTCAGGACATGTCAGGACATTACTTGCTATGTGATGTAAGAACAAACCTATATTGGCAGGATTTGACGTTGAGTTTAAAAGGATCAGACGCTCGATATTTGGCCTGAGCCTCTCGGTGTCGCTGACGCTGCAGAAATATTTCTTCCTCTGACTGAACACGCATCTTGCGTCGACTTGCTCGTTCTTTCGCCTCCTGGCGTTCTATGTGAGCATTTCTTTCAATGGAATTAGCCAAAAGTACGACGGATGAAAAAATCTACATTACCTGCAGTATTGAGCTCGCCTTGCCTCGTTTTTTTTCTCAAGCGTCTTGGGCATGCATCTTTAATATTTGAGAATAAACGTAAACTTGAGAGTAAGTTGTAAAAATCGCCAACTCAGGAGAGACCTATTTATAACTGATTTCCAAGTTACTCGATATGGAAATCCCTCTCCTGAGTGCGATAACTTCAATGTCACATTCATTGCTCTGTGGGTTCAGCTTGTGGGTAGTAGTTGATAGAGGGGGAATGGTAGTAAATAAGAGTAAAAACGAGTTATTAGCTGGTACCATTACCTACATGCCGTGGTCAACGAGACTATTTATTGGAGTCAAATATTGAATACATGTTGGTTCCGGCTTAAAGTAGACTTGTAAATGCTTGAGTTTAGTGAATGCGTATTTTAGCTTACCAACGTATATATCATAGTCGAAAATTTAGACAGAATGCAAGAGAACGTCTTTAGGAGCAAGGAATATCGCACAAAATAACCAAATACATAAGAAGAAGAAGAGTAAATTTCAAAAAACTGTTCTGTGACAAAACCGAAATCAGCACGCTGATTCAAAGTTGCTCTTGTTGATGGGCGTCTATTTTTAAACTTCGAAGTCACAGTGCGTTTTCAAAACATTACATTGCTGTGTGTGCCTATCTATGTACAGTTATAGTGAGTAGTGTATTCTAATCAGCTCCCGGAAGCTGCGAAAAGAGGCTCAAGCCATGTGCCCACCGCTCTTTATCCCGCGCCAGGACCTGCACCAATTCCTCAGACGACAGGGAGTCGAAAAACAACTTCGATTTCTGGTGCCGGTTCTCAACCCAGCGGAATAAACCTCCTGCACTGTATTGGGCAAACGAATAGCGGCGTTCAGTAGGAGGGATGGAGACGTTCGAGTGCGCCACAGCGGCGGAGGGGATAAGGATGGTGGAGCCAGGAGGGAACTCAATAACAAGTTTCCACTCCCATAAAATAAGGTGTCCGCCTTTGGTTGGGTCAAAGTTGCCAAGGGGGGTGATGGCGCACCACCCGTAGGGGAGGTTGGCAAAGTCCGTGTGCTTGAAGCAGACCGTTTGCGGACCCATGTTGTATGCATACGCGCTGAAAACAGCGCCGTCAAAGGTCCGCTCTAGGTCGGGTCGTTTGTCGTGTAATTCGCTCAATTTTTCGACGTAGTGCTGGTAAAGGTTGGGAGCGTGTGTGGCCATAACTGCTGTGAGGAGTTGAGTTCAAGGGAGGTACGGCAGATAGCGAGTAAGGCGCTTACAGGAAGCAAAGCCAGCCAGCCTCCTGAACACCTGGTGTCCATTCAGCTGCTCCAAAATCGACTCGTTTCCCGTGCTTCGTAAGTTCCCTGGTGCCTCTCGGCCCCCTCCTTGAGAGATTCCGCAGTTGAGAGCTACAAAATCTCCACGCCTCGGTTTCTTGCCGTCCTTCTTTTTATCTGGCAGCTTGCACTGCGAACGTAGGGCTTCCATGAGATCAGCAGCTTGTTGCTGGAGTTCAGACCATGTTGGGTCGTTCGGGTGACCTGCTAGTACCCCGACGACTCTCCGTCGCGAATCAATGACGGGCATGGGCGTGCTGCTGTCGTGGTAAGTTGAATTTCACAGCATTTGGGGAGGAAGGGGGTGCTTACATCCCGTCCCACTTCTGCAGCCTAAAGCCAAGCTTGGACCCCTCTCCCGTCACTTCTTCCAGCAAGTAAATCCCCCTGCTTCGCTTCCTGTCGTCCAGTCCAATGAATGCACCTTTTGCTACAGGTGTTGCCTCTATGTCGACGGGTGCCTTGAGGGGGGTTGTGTTCTCTACGTATCTCCTCCTCACATTCTTGCAAACGATGTAGTCCGAGTATGTAGACGCCTTTCTTTCTAGGCGCTTTTTCTTCCTAGCTGCCCGCCCTTGAGCTTTTTTTCGCTTCGCTCTCCTGACTTTAGATGACTCTAGCACCGGAGCGTCTTCTTCTACTTCAGTGCTGGAGGTAGTCGGTTGCAAGGTGACCCGGCTTGAGGTGCTGTTGTCACTCGATGCAGGCAGAGGTGGTAGTTTGAGTAGGTCGTTGGTTAAAAGGGGTTCCATTTCCTCAACGTCTGAATCGGTGCCAGAAAGAGGGGATAGCGGTGACAAGCTGAACAGGCTGTCGGGGTCCCCTGATTCTTCTAAAAAGCTGTGTACTTCAGCAGACCCAAGCACGAGGGAGTTGAAGTCGACAGTGCTGTCGCCGATGCAGACAGGGGTGTAAAGCATGCCTAAAGGAGGTAGTCGATAAAAATATAGTGAAAATCAGTAAAATATGACAGAAATCAAGCAGGTGAGGGAGTGAGAGAGTCGTGGAAGGGGGTGAAAGCCAGCATATTCCCGGGCGTGGGTAATTCTAGCCATCGTACTGCCCGACTCCCTGGTTTGTGTATCAGGCGCGTGCCACTGAAAGTTGCAGACCCAGCGTATTCCCGGCTTGAGTATTTCTGGCTCCAGCTTTTTGAGTGCACGCGCCTACGTCTCTGATGGGGGTGAAGGAGTGGGCTAGGGTTGAGACGCACCTGGATGTTAGAATTTCTGAGCATCTGAGCGTCGGAGAGGAAGTAGAGCCGGCGTGATTGTCAAAATGAGCGCCGACGAAGTCAATAAATTTAATGAAGAGGTTGAAATTTCTGTTTTTGGAACTTGAACAATGTCACATTATGTATGTAGCAGAAAAAGGAGATTATATAATCTTCTCAATTGCAGCCGCGTCTAAATTTAACATATCACCTACATTTGCAACTTTAACACCCATTCACGCTGTACCTACTATATCTTTTCCTCATGCGAGCTAGGAAGCGTCAGCGGTCGTCCTACCACGATAAAGTACCAATACTAAACAACTTTGATGTCGTCCATCTCAGCGAGGGTCGCTTGCTACGAATAGGAAATGGAGTACGGACTGCGCCGTTACAGCGCGTGCCTCAACAAATTCCAGGGAATTGGCAGAGTGCTCGGTCATGGGGGCCTCAGGACAGTGAAGAATACGCTTTGGATCCCAACAGCGAATGGTTCGACGAAGTGGTGGAGTGCAGCATGATGGAAGAACCAACGAACGACAAGAAAAAGCGCCTTAGGAGCACTGTTCAGGTGAGTAATGCTTTGTTTTTATTTCTGATTGTATTTGAATACGTAGAAATGTACGCAGTTAAGGCCTCACCTCGTATGGAGAAATCAGTATCGCCAAACTTACCTAGAGGAGATCGTTCGATGGGCTGGAAGGGGTGATTTTTCCTCGCGAAAGCATTGCCCTGATTGTATAGCCCGTCGCGTTGTCAACGTGAAAAAGTTATTCACCTGGGTTTACCGAAAGAGATGATCTTTGGGATATTCCAGTTAGTTCGGGAGGTCCTAACTACACTCTATAATCTCGAAAAGATGAGATATATGACAACTGTTCTGAGTTGAAGGGAAAGTACAAGTTAACGTAGACAGTGATATTAACAACTCTGACTACGTGACGATGGATTTGGTAACGTAATTGAAGTGGTAATGCAATTCGAGATTGGACAGTGTTATATGCAAAGTTGTGACGGAATGTTGAACTTCTGTGAGGTGGAATCTTGTTAGCTTTAATTGAGACTAAAGGTTACGTACTTGGATTGAGAAGACAGACTTCTTGCTTAAGTAATAACAAATGGACAGCAGTGTTTCAGGTAGTAGATAGTGTATATTCCAAGCTTGTATTCTATACAACTTGAAGATATAAGCAGAAGAACACAGACACAGAGTCTAGTGTTTAAGTTGGTAATAAAATCAGAAGGGAAAAAATAAGGTGTCCCTCTCTTTGTTCCAAATTTTGGTGCCCTTTTATACTTTTCTTGAGCACAGCCCCAATTGTTTCTATGACTTTGAAACAAGTAGAATGCGGGAGCTACATACTCTTTTTAAATAATTAGCATACAGAACTGCTGTGCGCTACTATAACGATGGCGTGATGGTTCACAAGGTTACACAGGGCTGTGTGTATGGTTACAAAGAGTGCTAAAGCTGTGCGTAACTTGTTGAAACAGTGTATCACTATGCAAAGGTAGGAATAACACTATGCCAACGCGTCAAGACAACTATTACTATAACAACAAGGAAAGATAGTGTTTCATGATAAAATATAATTTCTGTGTTATACATGTATATGTTCTTGCTTTAAACATACTGGTTTTATATCAAACAAAAAGCATGTCTGACAGCGTTGAAACCCCCGCACTCCCCGAATACTGCTGTGACGAGTGCTTAGTTCCTGACCTGGTCTGCTCCACCTGCTGCATTAAGAGGCATGCCCAGAACCCTCTCCACAACACTAAGGTAGTGTATTTATCCATACCCTCCTGCTTGTGATTTGTACTAAATGCTCTGAAATTTCGGTTAGCGTTGGACTGGGTCGTGCTTTGTGAAAGTCACCCTGAAATCTTTAGGCCTCAAAATTCAACTCAATCATTCCGGACTCTTTTGCACAAACCCAGTACCATGCAACTCCCGGATGTTGGTCCTCCATACAAACGGCATACACGACGTAGCCATCCAATACTGTGGATGCTCGCGCTCGATTCCTTACCACCTCCAACTGCTTCGACATCGGCTCTACCCAGCATCTCAAATCAACCCGAAAAGCTGCGCAACGTTCCAACTACTTGACCAACTACACAAGCTGGCTTTAACCACGAAGGCTTCAACGTACGACTTCTATAGAGTGCTCGAAAAGATGACCGACAACACGGGGATGTCGACGCCGAGGACCCGATACCGCACACTTGGCCGCATGGTTCTGCAGTGGTGCCACCTCTGTATGCTGAAGTGGGCTGGCAGAGCGCACGACCCAACAGGGGTGGCTGGGACTCTTCCGGGGCAGCTTGCTATCCGCTGCCCTTCCTGCCCGCACCCAGGAATCAATCTAACACCTGGGTGGGAGGACGCTCCCAAAGAAATGAAGTGCGTTCCAAACCCCTTCAATCGCACCATTCCCTTACGTTCTTCTTTAATACTTAGGTATCTTTACATGGTATTCATCTGCATGGATGCCAATTTTCGGTTAAAAAACCAACTTGTCTCGAATTACTCCCAGGACCCTGGTCTCGGGATTGGCATGTCTTACATGGTTCCTCGCGAGCCTTACGAGTCCTACGTCTTGAGCCGCACAGATGACAGTGACGTGCGTATTTCATCTATCATTTTCATTTGATCGCTTCAAAGCAGCTGCCTAACTTTGCTCTGCTACTTAGGTCAGCACCTGCGTTGGTTTCCAAGCGCTTGCTAAAGCAAATACGAAGTTTTCTCGCAGTCTTCGGTACACTGGAGTTAACATGGCAGTTTGCGGGAGGTCAGAGATGATCCTCCCCCTCGGAGTCGGAAATCTTCACAAGGGAGAAAGGTAGTTCCCTCCCTGCTCACCCATTTCCTGCAACTTACTCACGTGGCTGCGACAGGTACTCTAACATGGACTACATATTCGGCTCCGTACTGCAGGACGTGCTCGTCCCGCTGGTTCTCATTAGCTACGACGTCGCCTGCCAGTGGTTCATCAACCTATTCAAACGAATCGACGAACACTGGCCTGACAGAATCAAACCTCGCCCTGGTACGAAGATTACTCCAGCCATCCCTAAACTCCACGAACCTATGCACCAGTCAGTTGGCCATCAAATGTACTCTCTCAATTTCATACCTGGTGTTGGCCACTCTGACTGTGAATGCCCTGAACGTGTTTGGGGTCCACACAACCCGCTGGGTAACTCAACCAAAACGCAGGCTCCGGGCTCTCATCAGGATGTGCTCGACGACCACTTCAGCTTTTGGAACTGGCAGAAGTACATTGGACAGGGAGTTACCCTACGTCGTCGGTTTAAAGCAGCGGTGTCCGAAAGAAACCGGCAGGTAGAAAGCCACCGTGGACTCTGCTCCTCGGTGGGAGAAGTACTGTGTGCCAAGTGGGAGGCTGTTTGCATGGAGTGGGAGCAGGATAGCATCCCAAAGACCAAGCCAAACCCATACCATACTGAGGGAGAATGTAGGTTTTAAAAAACTTCCCTACCTATCTACCTACTGACTTCTAATGTAGGCCTTTCTGAGGCCCAACTGCGTAAGGAGTTTGCCAGCGAAGAACTCCGCCGCGCTGAGTCTGGGCATCTGCCTATTCACGCAACGAGTGCGTCTTCGTTCATCACACTGGGCTTAGAACTTGAACACTCTCAGTAAGTCGCGTTTCTCCCCCTCTTTGAGCAGCAGTTTGAGGCTCACCCTCCTCAGGCGTCGTCTTCGTAGGCTAGCGAAAGATCCCCTTTCTCAATCGACGGTCCGGAAAGAGGGGTCAATCATGGAGCAGCGAAACAGTCTCCGCACTCGCATTCGCACTTGGGAGTCGCTGCAGCTCGTGTACATGCCCGGTCTCTTGCAATACCAAGCATCTACTGCTGGTTCTTTGCTGCCAGCCACCGTCAGCCCCTCTTCTGACAACCCAGAAGACTTCCAGCTCACACTGCCGTCCAGCATCCTTTCGCCGTTTCATTCTCAGGTATGCCGGCCTGGGCTTTCAGAGATCGAGGAAAAGCTCCGCACTGCTCAATGCAGCGATGCTTTGGACTCGATTTGCCAGATTCTCAAAATCAAGCAGAGGATGATACTGTTTAAGAACAAAAACATCCGAGGCCAAAGGGATGGAACTAGGTCCAGGGCCTTAATTGATAGGGTCCACCTCCGTGCTCGTGCTACTGCTGAGAAGTATCGCGAGGCTAGGAGGGCGAAACTTGCACTTAGTGGGCCCAGAGACTGGGAGAAACACCTTCAGGTTCTCAACGACGCTGACATTCCAGGTACACATGTTACAGTGTATCGTATATAACGATAGAAAGAGTGCCTACAGTGTAGCGCTTCTAACTGATTCAAAGATCTCTTTGAATCTTTCTATCCTAGGTGAACCCAAATAGGAAAGTAGGTATTGTAGGGGGTAGGGCGGTAGTAGGTAGGTTTGGGTAGGGTATTGAGAGCGTGGTCTGGGAATGGTAGTGGTATTGCAGCAGGGGTAGGATACAGGTATTCGGGTTGGTATTAGGACCGGGCACGGTAGCTCGAGAATCGACGTGGATTTTCGCGTCTTGCCAATACACGCGGGAATGGTTTGGATCGTGCAAAAGCAATGCGCGTATATGGGGGCAGATCAGAATGGGCAGGTTGGTAGGATACCGGGTTGGGTGGAAAAGATGGGGGA
The DNA here is from genome assembly GCA_964017145.1 of Agrocybe praecox. Classification (NCBI taxonomy): domain Eukaryota; kingdom Fungi; phylum Basidiomycota; class Agaricomycetes; order Agaricales; family Agrocybaceae; genus Agrocybe; species Agrocybe praecox. The sequence continues at coordinate 2,978,574 of OZ024845.1, read as the reverse complement.
ACCTGGGTTGGTCATAGCACCGGGCGCGGTACTCGAGAAATACACGCGGTACTGGGATGGTCGTAGCACCGGGCGCGGTACTCGAGAATCGACACGGAAACACGCGTTTCTTGAATACACGCGGTACTGGGATGGAACAGCAAATTGAATCAGCGCGGATTTCGGCAGGTTGTGAATGCAGATTTTTAGATTTGGGGTGTCCAGGGGGCTGCATTGAGATTACTACGAGGTCACCCGGATATGAAAGTAAAGTAGACTAGAATGTGTTTTCTTTAAATCAAATTGGTATTGATTCGTCTCGTGTGTTTGCGCGTCTATATTACCCTAACTAAATTGCTAGCCTTGTATCTTTCCGCGTCTTTGAGTGATATCGCGTTTATTTTGTAGCCCAACTAAATTTGCACCCTTGTATTCCTCACATCTTGAGTGATATGGGTATGCATGTACCCCAAATCAATTCTCACCCTTGTATTTTACGCGTCTTTGACTGATATTGCTTAAGCAAAACGCGGAGATACGAAAGAATACAATGTTGGGTACGTAAACACGCGATATAACATGCGTCGGTGAGATATTTGTTGGGGTACAAAATAGACGCAATATCAAGCAAAGACGCCGGGATATGAAACACATACAACGGTGGGAATGTAGTGGGGTAACAGTAGAAAGGCGAGCACACAAGACACGGGCAAATGAAAGAGTACAACGGTAGGAACATATTAAAGGATAGTATGGACACTCATATTATATACAACGCGGAAAATAAACTACGCGTAGAACACAATGGTTGGAATTAGGTTAGCCAACATAATCAACGCATTACCAGTCAAAGACGCGGAAAATGCAAGAATGAATTGAGTTGCGCTACATAATAGACGCAATATCAGTCAAAGACGCGGAAGATGGGAGGGTGGCAATTCCGTTAGGGTAATGTAAATGCACGAAAACGCGAGACGCGGAGATATGAAGCATTCCACCGGTGAATATACACAACCTTGCATGCATTTGCGTGTTGTATTTTCTCATGTCTACGCGTTCGCATGCTATAAATATATGCTACAGACTTTGATGGTTATGTAGTGTTTACCCGGGTCCTTTGGCTTTATTTGGATGCCACGTGTGGGTTCGTTTTTTTCAGCTGGCGCGTTTCTTTCTTCCCTTTCTCCTCCGCCATACATTTGACTTCAAATTTTTTCCCTCAACTTCAACAATGCCTGCTGGTGGTGCCCCATTCACAAACTCGAGCGACTATCTTCGCGCTGTCGCAGACTGCGAAGCTGTTATTTCTCAGGCTTTGCTCGCTCCACATGCTGACATTGTGGAAGTTTTGAAGGCCCAACAGCACCCATTGGTGAGTACCCAATTGTTCAACATCATTGGTGCTCAAATTGACCTATTTTTAGGGCAATATTATGGCAACCCACAGGGCAAACGCGCTTCCGGAAGAATCCCTCAGCCCCCCATCATTTCTGTGGCAGTTTGTCACGGATTTTTCCACCGCGTTCAAGTCAGGACAAGCGAACGATGTGTTTCGGCAAACGCAGGCGAAGGCCTATCGCTCATTCCGACAACAACTCGACGCGGTCGCGCCAACTCAAAAGCGCGTACCCATTCCTCAAGACGCGTCAATTTTGAATGCCCAAATGTCGCAAATGCGCGTCACACCCGTCCCTGAGCCATCCCGTGTTGTCGATTCGAACGCGCTGGAGCCCAGTTGGAATGCTTCGCCCACAGACGATGAAGAGTATGTGCCGAAGGACAAGAAAAGGAAACGCGAGGAGAGTAAAGAGGAGAAACCCCCGAAGAAAGACGCGGCGAAGAAGAGGAAGCCCCGAAGCGACCCGCCCACCCAATGCGCGTATATGGGGGCAGATCAGAATGGGCAGGTTGGTAGGATACCGGGTTGGGTGGAAAAGATGGGGGAACCTGGGTTGGTCATAGCACCGGGCGCGGTACTCGAGAAATACACGCGGTACTGGGATGGTCGTAGCACCGGGCGCGGTACTCGAGAATCGACACGGAAACACGCGTTTCTTGAATACACGCGGTACTGGGATGGAACAGCAAATTGAATCAGCGCGGATTTCGGCAGGTTGTGAATGCAGATTTTTAGATTTGGGGTGTCCAGGGGGCTGCATTGAGATTACTACGAGGTCACCCGGATATGAAAGTAAAGTAGACTAGAATGTGTTTTCTTTAAATCAAATTGGTATTGATTCGTCTCGCGTGTTTGCGCGTCTATATTACCCTAACTAAATTGCTAGCCTTGTATCTTTCCGCGTCTTTGAGTGATATCGCGTTTATTTTGTAGCCCAACTAAATTTGCACCCTTGTATTCCTCACATCTTGAGTGATATGGGTATGCATGTACCCAAACTAATTTCCCACGATTGCAAGTTTATTTCCCGCTCTTTGAGCAATATCAGTGTCCCTAGTATCACATAACTAAATTCCCTGTTGTACTTTCATATCTGCGCGTCTTGCGTGCTCACGTGTCTATACTGTACTCAAACTAAATTCTCTCAATGCTATATTCTTCCAATTACACGCGTCTTGAGGCATTTCTATCAGGCAGCAAAAGATTTTATTACAATTAAAAAAAAAAAAGGGCTCGGGGGGAAGGGAAGACGCGCGCAGAACAAGACACTAAGTAATTATTTTTAAAAAAACCCCGTGTTGAGAGAATCACTCAAACATTTTCATCTTCGGGGTGAGCGAAGAGGGACGCTTCAATGGACTCAAAAGCCTCGAGCGGGTAGCGAGCACTCGCAGTGGCAAGGGAGTGTTCCAGGGCAATCTCTGCTCCACTTATACCATCATCATCCTCACTGTCACTATCATCATCATAACTCCCACTCTCTTCCTCTTCGGAACTGCCAACATATTCTGCATGCACCTCGCTCTCTTTGGACACATTGTCGACGTCCATTGGAATATCTGTGCGCGTGAACTCGAGGTCGCTCCACGCGTCAATCATCTCGTGTTTAATAGTATGAGTGACCGCGTCAGAGGAGTCGATTCGGGGAGCTGAGAGCGGGGTGAGACTTTGTGAGTTCAATGCGGAGGGCGCGTCTTTCGAAGCTTTCTCAGTGAAGTCGATGGCGTCCCATGCTATGGCAACGGAGTGATCCTTGAGAACGCGGCTTGATGGCTTGGTTTTCTTCGAGACATTTGACGCGATATGGATCGCGCTAAAATCTAAACCTTGCCATTCCTCTGCGACTTTTTTGGTGTTGCTGGATGTGTTGACATTGGAAGGCCTGTCCAGGGAATCGTCTTTGGCAGGGCGGGTGGCAGAAAACGCGGTTTTTATTTTTTTGCGTGGTGCTGGACGCGCAGTCTTCTTCACCGGTACTTCGTCACCGCTGTCGTCCAAGACGATTGGATGCTTGATAGTGGATGGGGTGGTAGGTCGACGCAGGGTTGAGGTCAAATCCGAAGACCCGAGATTCACAATGTTTTTAGGAGTGATGGACGTTGTTGGAAGCACCGCGTCTAATGTTTGAACACCAATGCTGACCATTGCCGGCGATTGTCTGGCGCGTTTCCCATACAAGAGGCCCTGCAGGCCATTCAATGCATCGGACGCGAGTTGGCGGTTGAGCAGGCATGTCCAACAATCCTTTGCGTGTGGTACAATGGCTCGCTGAATGGTGGTGGCAAGGGCGGGGTCACCTTCTGCTATCTTGGGATGTAATGTTCTCGGCACCGCGTGTTCGTGGAAAGCAAGTGCCGCGTCAATGTCACCATATTGAATATGAGGGGTGATTCCGTTCACCGGTTGTTTTTGCATGGTCCAAAAATCGCGATAGTACACGGTAACCTCATGCCATGGATCCTGCGCATCGGTGCCCGCGTCGATGATTTTCTTAACAGCGGGCGTGATGTTGATGACCAAATTGGCGTCGACAGCAATACTGCCACCATATGACTGAACTATGGAGCGCAAGAGAACCGGTACATGGAGCGGAAGGCCTGACGCGGTGCCCAGACCCAGACAGATCATCCAAGTTTGCTAAATAAAAATAAAGATGAAATGCTTAGCAAAGGAATCATGTGATACTGTTGATCACCGACTAACCAATTCATCAAAAAAGAGGGAAGTCAGCCATTTGGCCCTCTCTCCTGTAGTATTCATAATCTCTCGTAGGACAGGTCGCATGCGGGAGTCACCATAATCAAGACATTGTTGCCAACGAAGCTGGGCTTTTGCTGCATCAGGGCTAGCGGGATAGGATGGGTCAAATAAGTGACAAGGAATAGCGGGCATCTTGGTGAAGTAAGTATGAAAGAAATGACAGGATTTGAATTGGTCACAGATAATCGCTCAATAGTCACGGATGTGTCATCTTGAAATAAAGTATCTAGTCACATGCAATCATGTAACTAAATTGAAAAGACGCGAGCGCGTCTCTTGGTACGCGGAAGGAAAGACGCGATTGCGACTCCTGGTACGCGGTGGTTCAATACGTGAGTCTACGACTTTAGTTCGGAGCCTCATAATCAGCGTTGTTGGTGGAAAAACGAACATGTGCGCGGTTAGCAAGCTCAGTCCACTGAGAACATTGCCTGTTTGCGTACGCAATTGCTCCCATGGAAATCCCCGGAGAATTGGCCTGGACTTTGTTCCAATCATTCGCCTTCTTCAAAAAATAGCGTACGGTCCATTGCATTTCATTGGTAACCAGCTTATATTCTTCGTTCCAGCGTTGAGATAATGCTCGTCCGCGTAGCCAGTGGACGCGTTTAACTGTCAAGACGCGTCATTATCGCGTCTTCAATGTCTTTGCCGTACTCACATTCAAGTAACACAGTCGCATCCGCGGGCGCGTTTTCAACAGTATTGCCCTCTATTCTAATTGTCACCGATTGCCAGATCCAGGAAAGCCTAACCGCAGTTGTAGACCCACGTTCATTGTAATTCAATATAGCTGTACTGGCGGCAATGTCCTCACGCGCAAGTAGCTGATATTGATTCAGGGTGGTATCGTCGGCACCTAGCATAACAAGGCGACAGCGAACACGATTATATGTCCTCGCATGGAACGCAATCTTTGCATTCATTTCATGTAAGGCTGTACGCGCGCGGGTGCGAACCTGAGGTAGGTTGCCAGTCCGAATCAACGCGGAATACTGAAAGGACTTGTCCGCAATGAGCTCGTGTAGATGTGCTAAGTGCTTGGCAGCCTGCTCCACGCGTAGTTCTAACTCTTCAGCAACGAATTGCCCATGCGTGTTGCCGTTGGATGGAAGACAAATCATTTGCTTTTCGATAGGTTGATCGCCCTCGGGTGCAAAAATACCCACCGGTGGATATGCAACACCCGCGTCATTTGTCGCGTCGTTGGTTATCATGGTTGTCTGTCCATCCCAGTCGATGTCATTCCCGACAAAAGCTAGGTTGCCTGGACCGCGTTCATAATTAATTCCTGCCTTCGCCTGGAGTTCTGCCAAGTGAAGAAAGTACGTTTTCAAAACCTCGCGTAGTTCCTCAATTTTATTTTGCTCAGTCTCATCGATTACGCGACCAATGCGTCGGACGCGATTCATAATCTCGATTCTAATTCAAGATTAAACACTACACATTGTACAGATATAGTGGAATGCGGACATACTGATTCTCCTCCACTGTAAGAGCAAATTCAAGCCATGCATATACATCAGCACCCCCGGCGCGTGAGTTAGCACGCGTCTCCTCGACAGATCTGCCTGTAGCGCGTTGTCCGACGGGAATATAAATATCCATTGCTTTCACATCTGCATATCGACGCGATTCCGCGTCATTGATTTCCTCAGTCCATTGTCGAAGTACATGGGCGGGTACATTGGTGCAAAGATTGTTGAAGTAGGTGGTTATATCTTCTTTCATAATTGAGGCCTTTGTGAGCCGCCGACAGAGATAACTGGCCATGGACAATGCCTTTCTGAAGTTCGAGTCATTTGCGTGGTCGTCCAATATTTCGGCGCGGTGAGCAAGTGTGGCGGTACGCGCTGCTTGCGAAATCCTATTGAGGGTACTCCAGAGACTCTCCAAAATTTCGCCACTCGTTATTGCAGAGCCAGGGATGAATGATGGCGCAAACCGGAAGAAACATTCGTCTTTATGCCCATGGACGTGGAACATGCCAATGGCGCGATCGATCTGCATCCCGGGTGGCAAAAGATGACCAATTCGAGCGAGCAAATGAACTGAATATTGGCATGCAATGTCATAGATTAGAGTGACCCCCTGTTCCACAGTTACACCGGTGGTCCTAATTGCCTGCATCAATGCGTAGTCGACGTTTTTCTGTTGTTCGCCTTTGAAGAGGTCAACAAGCGCGTTCGGGCTGAAACACCCGTGTCGCGAACACGCGACACCTACAACGCCGGTCACATCGCATGATTTGGATGTTTGTTTCGCAGTCTGGAGAACCTTGAACCGGTGCTCGCAAGGCACTTTCTGAAGGATTGTGAGATATCTGGAAGAAATAGAGACGTGTCTAATGCTTACCGTTGGCCGTTCAGCGGCAGTCTTCAGAAAGTCGGTGTAATCTTCGCGTTTTGGAGCCATCCCGGCTCCATCAATTAACCAATAATCGCGTGAAGGCACGACAGATCTGACATGGTCAGCTTTAAAGTTGCCATCTGCTACAAAGACGCGCCGGTACATCCATTGATCGCGTCTTTCGCGCCAATCCTGCGGCAGATTAATATCTACCTGAGGACATGCTGGACAGAAAAGGGCCATTTCCCCATGCGTGGCTTCTTCGGGTTTCCGACCATTGTGACCATACCCAGACCATTTCAGCTTTTTAAGCCAGCGCCAAAGACGCGACATCCTCCGGAACTCGTTGTGCAAGTCGACCACCTCGGATGGTGCCAATGGAGAAGTAATCCTCCTCAACATGTTGTAGAAGTTGTACGCGGATGCATGGAGCTCTAGATTGCTCAGACGGAAACCGTCAAGAACCTGTACTGTGAACAAAGTACGGATTATTTCGAAGCTTGCCGGGACCATATGGCTGGCCATGAGATCAACGGGGAGAAGGCCCATTCCTCTGCATTGACAGGAAACCATGCCCAGGGAGTGTATGCCAGTCGTATGGACAACACGCACATATGACGCGTGATACGTTTCGTGCAACATGCTTTCAGACGCGGCACCGGGAGCTGTATGCATTTCCGCGTCCGCGTCTTCGTCATCTTCGTCGTCAGTGTCCATATACGCGGGAAGAAATGGTACTTCTAGAAGACCCGGCATTTCGTCGTCGCACTCGTTTGACTCTACATACAAGGACTCGTCTGCTAAGTCGAAGACATGCCCATCGTTCCTATGAACAGCACGTGTATCCTCTGCAGAAAGTGTCGCATCCAACATAACACGCGGTGACGGGTCTTGCTTTTGTGCTTGATATTGGTGTGCAATTGCCCGTTGTTCCTCCGCGTCCTTCGTCTCCTGATGCTTTTCGATTACATTAATTTCGTGGAGCAGACTGTCGCACAAAGGAACACCGTCATGATGTGGAATGAGAAGGTAACATCCGGTTTGCCACAGCTTGCTTGGCATATAAAACGACCCATTCCACCTCTCGACGCGGTGCAAGGCATTGAATCTATGGCTAGTTCGCATGCATCCGCGACAGAGTGTTGGCGACGAGACACAATCAAGACAACGCCATAACGCGAACTTGTCTGTGCAACTTGGACAAGACGCGGCCTCCGGTGACAACGCTTCGCGGCTTAAAAGACCTTCAAGAAGACCCGGCGCGCGTTCAACAAACTGGCGAACATAGTCGCTCTGGGTCTAGAACAAATATGGATTAGCTTTACCTCAGGGTTATCAACTGTATGTATACGCACGCGCTTCCGGGGTATATCAACGGAATGGGCGTCATCGTTGTCGGTTAGGGCCGCAACGGGCGCCTGTTCCTTGTCATGTTGTGGCAACGCCATATTTACGGATGTGCGGGCGTTTTCAGCACGCGTTTGGGGTCGGTTAGTGTTATCCTCAGGACGCGGTGTGTTTACCCTAGAGGGAGAGGCGGAATTTTCTTCGGAATGAGCCAATAGATTTGTTCGTTTGCGCTTTTTCGTCACCCGGCCAGGCGGTTCCTCGTCAGATTCATCAAAATAAGCAACAACCTGCTCATCGCGGTCATAGGGCACATCCGTTTTTTTGGACTTTACCATTCTTGAAGATGTAGTCTGTTGTCTGTTAGCCTTATCGAAAAAGTTTATATACTACTTTCGGATTACTTATTTTTATTTCCAACTTGATGATCAAGGTGGATACGAGTTCATCTTTATCGCGTTGCATCTTTCTTACTTCGTGTTCAAACGATTAGATTGGGTGAAAGGCACTCCTGCCATGTGTATGTACATGTGCAGTAAACAAAGCCTCTCAGCAAACATGTGTCTGTTGCCGAACATCAGGCAATTGAGATGATATATATAAGGTTCAGACTGGATGCAATGCATTGCCATAGAACAGAACAATGTCCCTCACTCCCAACATGTTACAACCCACTGATGCATCAAACACAATACCCTGGTTATTGAATGACCAGGAGCGGCGCATTGCGAAACCATTCCGGGCTGAATACAGACGATGCGCGGATCCTAACGAGCGCTGTTTGTTGGCTAAGAAAAAGATTGTGCCGTTGATATGTGCCTACTGGGAAGATAAAACAGGGCAAATATCTGATGTTCGCCTCCACATCAAGGTTGGTCTTGGTTTTTGGAGACATGCATCTTTCAGCTGAACCTAGTGCAGCGTTTGGCCTCGTTCACTGTAAATAATTGGCGACTTAACCGGCCCAAACCCATTGGTTCTGCAACAATCCGTGTGAAGCTCAACGAAGTCACTTATCAAATGTACCAAGACGCGATCGATGCTAACATTGCAGTGGCTTTGGGTGTTGAGAACGCGAACGGCTCCCACAAAAACTATTTGGGAGCGCGTATGTCTGCCATCAAGAAGTTTTACGAAGAGTTGACACCGGAACAAAGAAAAGAGGTAGAACGCGAGGCCGCGCGTCGAGAGCGGTATGGCCTAAATCTGGAAACCCGCACACAGTTAGGATGGTGCTCTGAGCGCTGCTTTGCTGATGGGACGTGGTGTGGCATCCGAATCTCGCAAACCAATTTCTTCGCCTCGCAGGCCTTGCAAGCGATGTGGTATCGCCTGGGTGGAATGCACGACAGGGTGGGCGGGTCGCTTCGGGGCTTCCTCTTCTTCGCCGCGTCTTTCTTCGGGGGTTTCTCCTCTTTACTCTCCTCGCGTTTCCTTTTCTTGTCCTTCGGCACATACTCTTCATCGTCTGTGGGCGAAGCATTCCAACTGGGCTCCAGCGCGTTCGAATCGACAACACGGGATGGCTCAGGGACGGGTGTGACGCGCATTTGCGACATTTGGGCATTCAAAATTGACGCGTCTTGAGGAATGGGTACGCGCTTTTGAGTTGGCGCGACCGCGTCGAGTTGTTGTCGGAATGAGCGATAGGCCTTCGCCTGCGTTTGCCGAAACACATCGTTCGCTTGTCCTGACTTGAACGCGGTGGAAAAATCCGTGACAAACTGCCACAGAAATGATGGGGGGCTGAGGGATTCTTCCGGAAGCGCGTTTGCCCTGTGGGTTGCCATAATATTGCCCTAAAAATAGGTCAATTTGAGCACCAATGATGTTGAACAATTGGGTACTCACCAATGGGTGCTGTTGGGCCTTCAAAACTTCCACAATGTCAGCATGTGGAGCGAGCAAAGCCTGAGAAATAACAGCTTCGCAGTCTGCGACAGCGCGAAGATAGTCGCTCGAGTTTGTGAATGGGGCACCACCAGCAGGCATTGTTGAAGTTGAGGGAAAAAATTTGAAGTCAAATGTATGGCGGAGGAGAAAGGGAAGAAAGAAACGCGCCAGCTGAAAAAAACGAACCCACACGTGGCATCCAAATAAAGCCAAAGGACCCGGGTAAACACTACATAACCATCAAAGTCTGTAGCATATATTTATAGCATGCGAACGCGTAGACATGAGAAAATACAACACGCAAATGCATGCAAGGTTGTGTATATTCACCGGTGGAATGCTTCATATCTCCGCGTCTCGCGTTTTCGTGCATTTACATTACCCTAACGGAATTGCCACCCTCCCATCTTCCGCGTCTTTGACTGATATTGCGTCTATTATGTAGCGCAACTCAATTCATTCTTGCATTTTCCGCGTCTTTGACTGGTAATGCGTTGATTATGTTGGCTAACCTAATTCCAACCATTGTGTTCTACGCGTAGTTTATTTTCCGCGTTGTATATAATATGAGTGTCCATACTATCCTTTAATATGTTCCTACCGTTGTACTCTTTCATTTGCCCGTGTCTTGTGTGCTCGCCTTTCTACTGTTACCCCACTACATTCCCACCGTTGTATGTGTTTCATATCCCGGCGTCTTTGCTTGATATTGCGTCTATTTTGTACCCCAACAAATATCTCACCGACGCATGTTATATCGCGTGTTTACGTACCCAACATTGTATTCTTTCGTATCTCCGCGTTTTGCTTAAGCAATATCAGTCAAAGACGCGTAAAATACAAGGGTGAGAATTGATTTGGGGTACATGCATACCCATATCACTCAAGATGTGAGGAATACAAGGGTGCAAATTTAGTTGGGCTACAAAATAAACGCGATATCACTCAAAGACGCGGAAAGATACAAGGCTAGCAATTTAGTTAGGGTAATATAGACGCGCAAACACACGAGACGAATCAATACCAATTTGATTTAAAGAAAACACATTCTAGTCTACTTTACTTTCATATCCGGGTGACCTCGTAGTAATCTCAATGCAGCCCCCTGGACACCCCAAATCTAAAAATCTGCATTCACAACCTGCCGAAATCCGCGCTGATTCAATTTGCTGTTCCATCCCAGTACCGCGTGTATTCAAGAAACGCGTGTTTCCGTGTCGATTCTCGAGTACCGCGCCCGGTGCTACGACCATCCCAGTACCGCGTGTATTTCTCGAGTACCGCGCCCGGTGCTATGACCAACCCAGGTTCCCCCATCTTTTCCACCCAACCCGGTATCCTACCAACCTGCCCATTCTGATCTGCCCCCATATACGCGCATTGCTTTTGCACGATCCAAACCATTCCCGCGTGTATTGGCAAGACGCGAAAATCCACGTCGATTCTCGAGCTACCGTGCCCGGTCCTAATACCAACCCGAATACCTGTATCCTACCCCTGCTGCAATACCACTACCATTCCCAGACCACGCTCTCAATACCCTACCCAAACCTACCTACTACCGCCCTACCCCCTACAATACCTACTTTCCTATTTGGGTTCACCTAGGATAGAAAGATTCAAAGAGATCTTTGAATCAGTTAGAAGCGCTACACTGTAGGCACTCTTTCTATCGTTATATACGATACACTGTAGTACTGGTATGTGGACATTCGCGGGTATCAGGACCCAGAGCGCCTCCGTCCCAAGACTGGTCGGAAAGGCGTCCTTGAGGACGACCAGGTGGAGAACCCTGCACCCAAAGAAGCTCAAGAATTTGTCTTGCTCAACGAGCAACACGATCGCCGTGATGGCACGGGTGAAACGCGTAGGACTCTGTCCTGGATATGGACTGCTCCAAACTCCATCACCTCCGAGGACAAGCAAGACGCCTTATTAATGGTTGAGTGGGCAAAGAGCCGTGCGTGCTGCATGAGAGCGAAGGAGGAGGTATCTTTGCTAAAAGAGGAGATGAGTCGAGTCATCCAGTTCCTCGCATGGAAGTCGAAGTGGTGGGCCGAGCAAAAAGATCGCTGAAGTGATGTTTCCAAAGATATGGCAGAAGGTTTGTCTGCCTATACTTTGAGCCAATCCGACCTCCACCACTCCCTCAGCCTCCACTTCAAGAAAATGTGGGACAAGCCCCTTTCTCCTCCTAAAAAAAACCCTGGCGCTACAGAAGATTCTGGTAGAGCATCCGAGGCAGCTGGCACTAGCACGGCCTTAGATGACGACAACGACAACGACAACGCATTAGACAGCAGCGACGAGGAGTGCGGAGAAGAGGAGGAAGAGGACAATGTACTCGGGGGTGCGGATATTCTGGACGACGATTAGCCACTAGTGTACTTCTTTTTTTTGCCCATCCCTTTGCATGAGTGAGCCCATTTGAATCAATATACTTCATATTTACATCACGTACACTACTTTTAATTAAAAATAACAACTGCCGAACATATGAAAATTACTATATAGAGCTATGTTCAAAGTTTATATGCACCGGGAAAAACGGGTACATATAAAAACCGGAGGGGCTGTGTTATGAACAGTGATGTCATTATGCCTAATTATGTATCACTGGCTATCACAATTTATTATTAGCACGATTGCTAATTTTGGATTGGAAAAAGCGTCATCCGTTTTGTATATGTCCAATCCATCTATTCCCGTTGTATTTTAGACGCGCAAATGGTGAAAATGGGTGGTAACATATATATAGAACATATTTCCCCACTTTTCAACGCCAAAAAACCACCCATGCTTGGGCAACAACGAAAATCAGGTAAAAAAAGCCCGAAACTGCATTGTTTGTATATATTTGGCTGCGGCTTTGGGTGTCATTTTGCACTGCACTCTCTGCAGGCGATGGCAGAGTGCCCAAATGGCTTATTGCCGGTATGGATGTATGACTTAAGCCTACTTTTTGCCTGATTTGATACATGAAAGTAACAGCTAAGGCTGAGACTAAAATGCAGACCTCTGGCGTCGTACACTGGAACTATTGCGAAACATTGAGACATTAGACAGCAGATAATAGTTTTCCGATACATACTAGAATCGCCGTACAAAAGAGGTTCGACCAGCTCGGCATTGCGATTGACTTGAGTGGACTTGGCCTTCGTGGGGCTTGCATTGAGATTAAACACCCCCTCCAGTCTGTCGCCACCCGTTTTGGTGTTTGCGTTGTTACCTAGAAGAAGCGCACGCATTGAATATGACGACATGGATGGTTAGAAGAAAATGTACCTTGAGCCTTGGTACCAAAGTTAAGCGCGTCCGCCCATATATGCATCTGCAGTTCATTGGTATTCAACACCATACCTACCGCACTCATGAGTCGGTCCAGCTCAAGAGTGTGCATAAGGCCAGACACAAAATAGCCGGAGAAACTAAGTTGAGGGTGTAAGCGGTGGAGGTATGAATCGATGATCATGCAAGGGGAGACGAAGATGGCCGTAGCACGACCTCCAGTGCACAGCTCGACGCGCGTAGCACCGGGAAAGAGAGGCCTTCCACTGAGAATATCGGGACTTGCACGCGAGGGATTGATGTATCGACCGCTACGAACGAATGAGAGAGCTTCAGCTAGGAGACTGGAGAATAATTATAAAGGTGAGCACACCAAGATAAAGAATAGAGGAGGTTTGTTACTAACACCGTGTTCAGACGCTTTCCAACGCTCGTGGTTTGCCAATAAGAAAAGTCGACCAGACCACGACTCGTAGACGGTTTTATGGGGCGTATAGCGACACGTCTAAAAACAGCGGTAAGACGAGATTCAAGGGGCAGAAAACAAAAATATCTACTTACCTCAACAAAGGCAGGCTGTCATAGTAGCCATTGAGCTCTAATTCTTTGTTGTGAAGATTATCGTTATCGACCTCACAAACCGTGGGCATGGACCTTTAATAACGTTATGAACATATTCAGTGAGTCGAAAAAAGTGTGATTAAAAAGGTGCACAAACTAACTTGACATAGTACAGGGTGTGATCGTTGTGATAGACATCCGGCTTGGCCACAACCGCTGGCTCTGTCTTAACAACAGAAACCTTGTTAAGAGAAGAATCAGCGGGGGATGCCTGAGGTAAACTGGAATTTAACGATGTCGCTTGGGCAGGGACTCTGAAAACGACAAGGTAAGCGATCACAAAAATAAGGACAGATATGATGGGACTTACGCAGCGGTAGCCTTGGAGGACTTCGAAGGAGTTCAACCACTAGCCCTTACAGCAGCTGGTTTGACAGCCTTCTTTTTAGCAGGAACAACGCGTCCAGAAGTAGCAGGTGGCGCAGGAGGAGGGGTTTCGGGCCACTCGGTCAGAGGCGACGAGGGCTGGTCACCAGCAGGCTTCAACTCTGTCTCCGGTTCCGGAGGAGGTGCAGTACTGAAAAGTGCCAACAATCAGGATATGGGAAGAAAATTCAAAGTCGCAGAATACTTACGTGACTTTGGGAACCCTACTCTTTGCCTTTGGTTTGGCAGCAGGTGTCGAAACACTCTTTGCGGAGGTCTTCTTTGCAGAAGGCGTGACTGGTGCAGCGGGGATTTCTTTGACCTTCTCGAACAGAGAAGCTGCCGATTTACCGGCAACAGGAAGCCTCCTGGAAGGAGTGGTGGGTGTAGAGTCAAACTCAACGACAGCCGGAATGTTCGTACGGCGCTTCTTAGCACTAGACAGTGGTGAGACCCGTCTATGTTATCAAGGAGAGGAAACTTACGGAGATGCTTGAGGAGAAACAACAGGAGGGGCCTCCTCGTAAACCTTAGAGCGCCTAGTGGCAAGAGGAGGAGTGACGGGTGCAGGCCGTTTCACACGTACATTGGTAGGCGAAGATGGATCGACGTACATACTAAGTCAAAGATCAGGACCCAGTTGTGAAATATGGCATGGCAAGGAAGCGTACCTATCGTCCGGGGCAAGTTTAACGCTGATAAAGTGAGGTGAGAATCGTTCAGCGGTTGTGCAAACGGAGTCATGCTCACATCTCTTCCTCCTCTTCCTCGTTATCATCATCATCGGGAACGATAAAGTCCGCCAAGTCATCGTCGACATCGTCGCTCGCGGGAACAGCAACGTCTCCCTCGAATTCGCAATCATCACCTTCCAGGTCCTCGTCCGCGTCGGACACAGCATCCTTGGCACAATCTTCTTCAACGCCTGATTCGTCAGACACCTCGACGATAGGGACACTGACGACAGGCTTCGCTTTCTGAGCGGGAGGTTCCACACTGTAATGCATGGCAGGTCAGCGAGAGCGAACCACGAACAAACAAAAACATAGGAAAAAAACGGTAACATACATTACCGGCTCATCATCCTCAGATTCTATTATGGATGGGCTCTTGTACACTTTTTTCTTCCTCCCAATTCTCTTCGCAGGGGATGACGAAGCACTGAAAAAGATAAGGTAAGTCTGGAAGATCAAGTGAACAAAACTAACGTAACTCACGGTGCAAATTCATCGTCAGATACAACGATATTCTTCTTTGCGGTTCTTCGCGCCAGAGGAGTACTGCCGGGAGGAAATGCACTGTCGAGTGCTTCGAGGACGACGTTCTTTTTAGGAGGCATGTTCGTGAAGAGTCAAACCACGCTGGAAGATTGAAAAAAGTGACAGCCCTTATATACCGTTTTTTTGGTTGTTTTGGGTAACGACTCATTTGATCAGTAATTCCGACGCGACGCACATGGCACACCATGCCCAGAATTCCAACGACTTGCGTGATGCGCTTCAAACTGGTCAGATCAGAAGAGATAGGACCATCACAAGACATTGGAAATACACGCTCCAATGCGACTTACGGACGGACGTGCGCGCTTGATCACGAAACACCTTATGAATTTCGAATGCAATATCGTTAATATAAGTGCAGATCAGCATCACAGATCCATTGGGTACAGCACAGAAAGGCACGCATAACGACTCAGACCCCTCAGCGGATTCAGCCATCGACGATGGATCAATTCTACGACAAGGCAAAAGCAGGTAAGCAGGTGTTCCTCATCCCTGAAGATTATTGTTAAAAAAACATGTTTCCTAGCAGTGGCCCTGGAAAAGATGTGCACCGAAAGAACCGAATACAGCGCCGACAACATACACCAACTGTGCAAGTTAGACGTGAGTGTTTCATGCCCCTATACGTTGCTGTCTCCAATAACCCAAAAACAAAAAAAGTTCACCCGTCTGCACATATATCATTGTGTTGCAAACAAATCCTGGACCCTATGCGACAGAGCTGTGGACGGTGGCGATCCTGACTTAGCCATAATAAGGCTTCAAGGCGTTGTATGTGGGAAGATGCTCCCACCTATCTCGAAACCGCCGTACGTTTTTCACGAAATATCAGACCGTATGCTCACGATCTAACTTGTATTATTTTACTTGTTTTGCAGGGCCACCGCTACGCGTGGCAGTATGAGTCTTTGATTATGTATCATTGTTTGTTTTTTCTTAGTAGTGTACTATGTGGCGCCCGTGTACTTACACAGATGTGTGACAAGAAAAACAAGAAAAACATTAACAAATAAAAATAAAAATTGTACATGTATTAACGATCACGTCTAAGTACGTCGTTGGAGTTGAAACTCTCGATGACGAGTCATTTGAGTCCGGTGGCATCGTATGCGATGACCAAAACACGAGGGTCATTGGCGGCTGCCGCGTACATGTGCCTACGAAGTGTGAGTAAATATAACGCGAAGCATGAGACATAATTCATGAAGCACATATGTTAAGGTGTATTGCCACGGTGCAGGGCGCGATAGATGAGGCCTTGAGGTATGAAATAGTCTCGCACTACTGGATAAAACTAGGTGTCTGTGGGTAAAGAGTCTTAAACGTCCGAAAACGTTCTGGGCGCCTTTTCTGTTTGGTGGATCCTGCAAATTTCACCATTAGTCGATTATTTCCCTGGTAGTATGTATGTTCAATCACGTACGATCATAGTTTCCAAAGGTTCTTGAACATTATCCAGCAACACTTCTGCACATCTCAGACGTTGTCTAGGTTCGCATCAGGCACCTCTTTCTTCACCCCCGCACTGTCTTGTCACCCCTGCCGTCAATCCAACCATCCAGCACCCGACTCCAACGTTCAGAAACCTTTCAATTGCATTTATCGAGCTGTCCGACGACTCGAGCAGCGTTGTATCTGTGTTCGGCTCTAAACTGTGTCCGAAGTTCGATGTGAATGGTCGTCCACAGAGTTGAGGCTCTGTGAGGACGGAACAGGATCTGCAAAAGCAAGGGTGTGTGTGTGTGGTGGCGCATTGAGGAGGCAACAAATGACGGTATTTGCTCGAGGGCCAACATCGTTTGTATCAGCCAACTCTTCCTTCAAACACCACTCTGCACCATCCTTCATCGACCCTGCATCCCTCTCCTCACATCCACCATCCATCCCGCTTGTTATCCCGTCCTCAATTACCCCAACGTTGAATCGTCTTTATCATGCCAGAATTGACGCGTCCGCCGACCCCAGCAAAGACGAATCCTACATTCATTGTTCTTTCCTCGCATTCGACTTGGCTTCTATGCCAGTCCTCATGCACACAGAGAGCCGTATTTCGAATGGCTGCGAGGGATCCAAAATTTCGAGCGCGATTCGGATGGCTAGGGAGTGCAACGCAGCAAGTGCCAGCATTTGTTCGGATGCGGGTGACATATCAAAGCAGATCGAGGGTTGTGTGATGTAAGAGAGCGAGTGCTGGTGTTCGTTTGGCTTGCAAGGCTTGGGTTAGCAACTCTATCAAAAGGCAGACACGTTGCGGACGTACTAGGGATTGATCTGATGCAGTCGGTAAGTCGTTCTCCCTTGCATGCATTCGATTCGCTATTTACAACTCATTTCCAGAAATATTACACCAATCGGTGATGTACAGCAACTCTGCTAGTGCAAATTCGCCGTCTGCGGTGCGAGAACGATGTTGTGAATCGATTGTGAGTACCCCACCTCAGCTATTGATAAATCACTCACCACTTTTGCAGCTATCTACCGCGAGCTTCTGACGTCGGTAGGCTTCTACCTGGAAGCATGACTGAGTATTTTTTGTCTTTGCGTGCATTCGAAACATTACTTACAATCTCTTTGCAAGGCGTTTTTATTGACCTTTCGACTTAGGCAGCTGACTACACAATAGGCTTGCTGTTGCTGGTATGAACGGCGATGCGAGTCAATGGCTGTGAATTTAGAGGTAAATACTCGTTTCGGGAGTTTATGAACTCTCACCTGTTTCTTACTGACATTCATAAGTATCAGATATCATCGAAAAACGTTCGGATACGCCTGAGAATGGACAGCGGTAAGTTACAAAGCTATACAACCCACAGGAAACCCACTAACCTTGGCTGCAGAGCACGTCTCGATCGACAAAAAATGTGGTAAGTCGATGCAACATGCAGAATACACCACAGATCAAGAAAGGCAACGAGCTTATATTTCTTGATTCAGTGTAAGAAGTTTGACCAGGTTCATGTTCAAGCAGAGATTCATTTCTGAGGCCCGAAAATGGCACATATGCCGTCCGAGCTTGTTGCTAGTGATAGCAGCACTCTGATGACAGGATAATTAGCGCTCGATTAAGGCAGCTCAGAATGAATGAGTTAAATACCTCGGCACGGTAGACAATTTCGGTGAAGGGGATGTCAGCATGGTGGCCAAAGACATGAACATCTTCGAATCCTGTGGCGGTTCCGTTCTTGAACCGGATGCGGAGGAAGTCACGGACATCGGGAGGAGAGCCGCGACGGAGCTCGATAGCAATGGCGGAGGCATAATTTGCTGAAATTTGAGAATGAACAAAGCATAAAAGTAAGCTCAAGGGAGATACTCATGAATGCCGGACATCTCAGGGTGTTCTTCAGTAATGCTGGTTTGTTGGAAAGAGACGAATGGCTGGTAGGTGGTTTCGACAAGCATGAATTGCATGGGGTCGCCGTTGAATGCAATGCACTCGAGGGACTCGAGGATGGTGCGACCAGCAACTACATACGAAAAGAAAACCCAACTTTAGCAAAGAGTTTAGCACATACAAAGTGAGAAATAACACGAACCATTTCCAATGCCTGTGATATCTTTGTCGGAGAAGACTCCACTTTCGTGGTACTTGTCCCAGTGACGCGCTTGTTCGAGGAAACTAGGAGAAGACAGCGAGCATAGGTCGTGTTGTGGGTGAGTTCAGAGTTGATGAAGTCGTAGATCTGGATATTAATTTTAGTGAGGCACAAATAAATCTTAACGGGGGCTCAACCCACATTCCACTGAAAACAGAAATTATTTAGACATTGGAGGTTATTGATGGTATACATCCACTCACAGCATTCTCAAGGGTGGTTGGGCGCCCAAAAACATAGTTCCTCACGCTGTTGAAAAAAAGATGAAGCCTCCTGTGCCTTGGCCTTGAATTGAGCAGAGTTGTAGCAAGCCTTGGTGTACTTTTTGAATGACTGAAGAGCGCCTATTGGTATGATGTTACTTTCAGAAATCAGAGAAAACGTACTGGGCAATAATCAACCAATCAAACTCTCCCTCCACCTCTCTCACTTCTCCTTTCTCGTTCTCATCCACATCACCGACCCACGCACACACCCCCAACCCGCTCTTCCTCCTTAGCCCTAAGCCGGAATGTGCGGAAGAAGAAGGGCGCACTCATCCTATGCCTCATCGTCAGAAACACGATCATGTAGGACGGACGGAGGACGGGGCGCTGTTGTTGTTGCGTTGATTTGGATTTAGATACCTTCGGGGGCTCAGGCGAAGCCCTCATCGGCCTCTTCAATTCCTTCTTCCAACTCGAAGCTCGAGCTTGAACATGAGCATGCTCAACAACGATCTTCTCTTCCTCGTCCTCCTCGCCCTCCTCGCCATCATCATCGACATCCCCCGGAGCCCTATGCACCATGATCCTTCCGCACCCCCCTTTTCCTCTGCATGCACACCATCTCAACAATCCTCTTCCCCTTCCTCTGCACGCACATGACCCTCACCCTCAAACCGAACATCCAGCTCCCGTTCATTAACACCCTGCGCCCTCAAGAAATCCCGGAGGCGAATCGCAAGCAATGTATCTTGCACGTCCAGCTGGGCAGCTTGCTCGGCTTTGGCAGAGCCGTATGTGTATTTCCTCCTTGTCTTTTTCCTCTTCCTTCTTGTTCGCTTTGAATCCGACCTCATCTTCGACTTCGACTAATGGGAACCTCACAAAGCCGCCAGGCCCGTTCGCGTTCGCGTTCTCCTTTCCAGCGCCAACGGCAACGTGCCCAGAACCTACACCCATAGCCACGCCCATCCCGTTCCCAATCCCACGCCCAATCATCACATCCCACCTATCCCGGCTCTCCACACCATATATGACTGTACAATAGAGGTACACAAGCAGCTTGAGCTCGGAGGATGAGATCCGTGGACGTCAGGGCTGGGTCTAGGTGTGAGTGTGTCGTTGCTGCTGGGACTGGGATTGCTGGGAATGGGACTGAGCATGGTGAGAGGGAGAAGAAGAGTGCGACGACGACGCGACGACAGGTACAGAAACGGAAATGGGTACCCCACCGCTTCTGATAGGTTTTGGAACGACGATCACTATTTTTTCATCGGCGGGCACTGGTATGGGTATGATTTCTTCTCAGCTAGGATGAGGTTGTCTCCATCATCTCTGTGCGGCGTGGCCAGAGGAGACGAAGGGGGAGAAGAAACTGTGGTGGTGGTGGGAAGGAGTATGGTGGGCCCCAAGACGATGAGGGACGCCCTGACGAATTAGTTAGTTCAGAGGTGGCTTTATACATCTCAGGTAAATGGTACTCACCCAGAGGCGTAGAAGCTCCCCAACTGACGCAAAAAATATCAGTTAACATAGTGACACTATCAAGAAAAAAAGGACGTTGAGGTGAACGGACAGTCACATACCGCATAGCTTCGCTCAGGAAAGCCCGAAAGTAAGACAGTTTCTCTCTGTGAGACTCGTAAGAAGTCATGAAGGCTATCCATTCCAACGAGGTCCAGCTCGGCCTGTATCCTCGCAGCCTTGTCTGGTATATTGATGTATCAAATACGGCAAAAAGTGGATTTGGTGATGTATCATAGAGGGTAGTTGCCCACCCCGGCAGTGATATATCATGCCTACGAACTGTGCCGGAGGCCATCAGAAGGCAGAGGCTAGTGGGCATTGGTAAACATAGACAAATAACCTCATTTTGAGGGGTTTGGGCCTTCGGTTAGGCGCTGCAGGCGTAGTGGTTGTGTTTTACGGGCGCTGAGTGGTCTCTTTGCAGTCTATAAATATGTTCCTATTTTTCCATGGCATTTGCGCGCCTAAAAAAGGACGGGACGGGATGGATTGGCAGCAATGGATTTGGATGACGTGTTATAAATAGCGTGCTTAGACGCTATAAGTGGGCGTTGCGTTATATTTAGTTACATTGTTATATTTAGCAGTTCTGATTTGCGAGTTAATGATGCCATTGATGCACTGTACCGAAATAGGTTGACATGTCATATTTAAAATTAGACAAGGTCTAGACCCTCGCTATTTTCATCTCACAAAAACCAGAATGGCGCAGGGAAAAAAATATATTCACGTCAGGGTAGTATTTATGTAAAGAAATGGGAAACTTCTCATTCAGAGAGCTGGCAAAAATGAGAGAAGATTCGAAAACAATCATCTACGTACACCAACCACTTGTTCTGCGCTGGTTCCCCTTTGTCCTGTACAGCAGTCCCCCAGTAGAACAAGGCTATCATGACGATGAGGGTGCCATTGGGTCCAGATTTCTGAAACACATCCCAATTCCCCTTGAGCAAAGAAAATTTGACGTTGCTGGTTTCATCGAGACGCCAGGTTGGTTGAATCATCGTATACCACTGGATGAATGTCTTGCTAAACTTGAAGTGGTCGATACTGGGGCAAAAGGCGGGATTACGATGACGTTTCATCCACTCCCCAACTTCGTCAGGGTGATTCTTGGCAGGTAGCGAACTTATCCTTTCCAGTGCATCCGCAGTTGAGTATGTAAACCATATGTCGACCAGTTTCTTCCATTTAGGCCCAAGGTCCTTCGATTCCAAGGTCTCCATGCCCTTCTGCAACCAGGAAATTGACGAGGTTCGCACGGAAAGCAAAGCGGAAGAAAAGTGATTAGGAAGAGGTGCAAGAGGCGAAGCGGAATCTGGCGAAGGATTCGGTACCAAGGCCAGAGAAGCGGTGTCGTTCAGAGAGGTTTGAATGGATGGCTTTGGTGAGTCCACTCGCGCGCGTTTCGCAGGAGAAGAGTCATGCTGCGTTGATATGGCGTCTGAGGACCGCTTGGAGCCAGCATTGGAATTGGAAGGGATAGTCGATAAAGAGTGGCTCATGGCCTGCGTGGCAGATTCCATTGGCTGATGGGCGGGCGGTGGCAAGATCGATTCCTGGGCATCACCGGGGACAGAGGCTTCAGTCGGCAGATCAGCACGCGAGAGCCTTGGTGAGGGCACGGGAGATACATCGGGGGAATTGGGAGTAGACTGAGATTGAAATTGAATGTCTGACCGGAACAAAGCAGCCGAAGATAGAGCAGCCGGAGGCGAAGAAGATAGGGCCGTTGATGAAGAAAGAGATGCAGGTGACTGGCATACAGCGGACGAAGAGGGTAAGGCCTTGGACGAAGTAGGGACCGTAGATGTAGGTGGGACCGTGTCGGATGATGACACTGTCAGCGACGAGTTGTCATCCGCTTGACATACATAAGGCGGAGGCGGAGAAGCTAGGTCATTGGACGGGTTGAGAGATGGGTCGGCGTTTGAGGGATGAATAGCGTCGACAGTGACATTGATATCCAAGTCCAGGGATGAGAGTTGCACGTCTCCGTGGTCCGTCTTCAACGCGCGAGAACGACATTCATTGGGAGCTGGAAGGAAGGATCAGATAGGAAAGAAATAGGAAAAATAAACAATGTACTTACTGTAGCATTTCTGTAAGAAAGAACCAAAAATGGGTACAATGTATTGTTTATAACGAAGGCGTTCCGCGGTACCGAAATTCATCTTGATATCACCAGGTATGGTGCCGGAGTGTATGCTTGAGTGAAAATGAGAAATTTATAATGTAAAAGGCAGAAGAAAAATACCTTATCATGTTGAGTTTACCATCATGGGTGGGCTCAGGACCCCCTGCCAGTAAAGTGACTTTCCAACCAGTCGCCTCCGCCATCATGTCCAACAGAGGCTGGGAAAAGGAGATTAGACCTTGAATAGCCCTAATTCACATCGATAGATACCATTAGAGATTTATAAGATAGAATAATGACATTCACTTACATTTGGCGATCTGCAGGAGCAGTCGAAACAGTGGCATTGTTTTCTATTTTCCATTTTTCCATATCTTTCGTGTACTCCGCTTCGGCCTCATTAGTCCAATAGTTTTGCTGTTCTTGAGATAAGTTTCCGAACATCTCCTTAGCGAACCGATCCCGTAGTGCAGCGAAATGTTTCTTCTCGATCCCTTGAGCTGCGGCGTGAATTTTGACCCGCTTTTCGATTTCGTCGCGGTGGGATCGGCGCCAAACATTAGAAGCGGTCTTGCGACGAGGTCGACATCCATCCTTGCCAGTGAGCTTTTGGAGAAGAATGCGGTAGGGGTTGTATGCCCCGGAATCCTTTGAGTTGGGATCGTGGTCCTTCATATATTGATAGTTCAGCCATCGTTTGATTTGCTACGTAACAAAGGTGGTATGTAAGTCACATGATCTAATTTCATTTGGTAATCAGATTCAGAAACTTACCATCCTACGCAGCCGAATAAGTCCTTGACGCGCCTCGTACTCATCCATCGCTTTTTTGTGTTCCTCTGGCGAAAGACCGTCGGCATAGGGAGGGGGGCGTTCGGGATCGGGCTCGTCATCGTTGACCGAGGCCAGAAACTCTGGCGTTGGTTCCTCGTCATGAGGTAAGTCGATAGGGAACCGTTTGAAGTACATACGCTGAATCAAAGACAGGGCCTCGGCCGCACAGTTGTCTTTGACAGCTGCAGCGTATTCATTCTTTTGGCTTGTGAGGAACTCTTTCCTCGAGCCACGAAAAGCACCTGGATTCGGCATCCTGGACAAGTAAGGACAACGATTTCACCAAATTGAGACAGAGTACAACAGATGGATGCAAGAGGCAGGAGAAAATTTGAGCAGGGTAGGGCCCGGACTTGAAGGGTCTTGTTGTTACTATATAGAACAGCACCTGCGTACGTATTGCTATCTTTTTTCGCAACATACGCCCCCACTAACATCGATTATTTTGTAATTATTTGGAACCTACAGGTATTTTATTTCACTATATTAGTACCCGATCGATTCTATCATGGAAGCGACGTACCGAAACATCGGAGGACGCATATGTACGGAAGAACCCCCCTCCTTTTTATTTTATTTTATTTTAACTATTACTGAACGTATCATTTTTGTGATCTTAGATGTTTTCAACCTCGCATGCGCCTCTTCAGGCTAGCTCGCGATTTGCACCACTTCCCAAACGATTTACGAAATCGCAAAACCTGTATGTAACCGTTTTATGTCAGATAAACGTGCTGAATCAATTGACTTTTCTTTTTACCGACCCTTCGTAGATTTATTCCTCTTTCCCACTACCAAGAAATCGAAATCGTGGCCCATCTTTCCTTTACACTTGTTTGCTCTCGTTCTTCTCATAAAAAGGCAGCAAAATCACCTTCTCCGACATCATCGAATTCACCTTTACACTCCTCGTTTTACCTACCCTCTTACCAGAATTATGGCTCAGAAAAAAGGTACGTAACTGTATTATATGTACCTAACATTATTCTAAACCTACGATATTCAGATCCAAAAAACTCGGACAAGGACCACAATACAAGTAAGCCCGTTTCCCGGAACTTGATGTTTGGACCCCATTGACTTTTTTTTTTGAGCAGATACCGTGGCTGACTCCATGGATGTCGAAATAGCGAACCCCGACGGCTCGCATGGTGGTGCAACATGGGTCGTTGTTGCAGACGACACCCTTGCAATCTTGAATCATGAGAGGTAAGTTTCGTTTTTTTTTTCATTTGCTCTCCTATTGCTCACATGTTTTCTAAATTACCTAGTCAAGTCCGTCGCTTTGATGTGGCGGCGTATAGGCGCTGTTTCCTTTTTAGGTTCGATACCCGTGAAGAGGCCACCGCCTACTACGATGGCATTCTTTTCCGCGGTATGGCTCCCTCGTCCATCCCTCGTATCCCATCATCCGCGCCTCCTTTCTCCCAGCCTGCCCAGCAGTCGAGCATCATACCCAACGCCGCTCGTCCCCAGCGCGAGCTTGAGGCATCGAAACCAGATGCGAAGGCCAGCGCTGCACCGGGCGCTAAAGAAAATGCCATCACCCTTGATACCCCTCCACAAGCTGCTAACGCCTCCTGCTATCGACGCATGTTGGCTGCTGCTCGCGCTGTCAACACTCCAACCCCCGCTTCTCGGGGTCGCCCAGAAACTGAGGTCCCACGTCGCAGTCAACGCCTCATCAACTTCGCTTCAGCCGCGACATCATCCGGGGTCGCCAGAGCATTGAATCTAGGACCTAGCTCTGGCGGCAGCTTGGCGACTGGCTCTGCGCCTCCACCTCTTTTGCCTCCACCTTCTATTTCTGCCCCAGGCCCTCGCACTTCTCATCCTGTTCGCCAACCCCCTGCTGCATGTGCTAATCCGGCCCCTGTCTGGATCGAAAGCGATTCGGACTCGGATATAGAATTCCCAAACGTCGACTTCCCTACCGACGAAGAGCCCGTACTTCCGGACCATGCCCTTTGCCAGCGCTGCAAGGTGGAACAGATCCTTCCTTGCAAAAACGCAGGGACGCGATGCACATGTCCTCGCCAAGGTCTCATTCAATCGGCAAAAAGATATGTGGCAGTCCGTCCCCCGGCGAAATGGACCTCAGCACCAGGTGATCGGGCAACAATTTTGGCTAACAAGACTGCTCCTAAAGGCAAAGACCCAAACACCTCAACTATTCCAAACTTCCCTTCCTTGTTAGCTAACCCAGAAATTCGGAAACCGAAGAAGCAGACAAGCAAGATCCTGGCTGCCGTTGACATGATATCGCCGTTTTCTATCCCTGCCCCAAATCCCATTCAACCTTCGATTTCTGTGTCCGCTCCGCCTGCTCCCACCCGCGTCAAAAAGTCTTCCCGTAGCACCGTATCTATTCGAAAGGCCCGAAATGCAACCCCAGGCAAGAAAACCAAGATCGTCAAGAAGTTCTATCCCCCTCTCTATGAAGACATGCCCGATTCAGCGCCTTATTCCGAGATTGAAGTCACCGACGACGACGACGACGACGACAGCAACAACGGCGACACGAAGGAAGACATCAACATCAACAGGACGGACGATCAGCAGAGGCAGCAAACAGGCAAGGGTAAAGGCAAGGCCTCCATCAATGCCGATGGAGGCAATGACAACGCGACTTTCCAACTCAAACGCAAGACGCCATCTACCCCCGCCAATCAACACAAAAGATGCCATATTGACCAAAGCCCCGATATATTCGACTACGATGCCATGCTCGATGAGGCGACAGCTACTCCAGACCCAACTACCTATCTGTCTTCCACCACGGATTTCGACTCCGCGCCATTTGCTTCAAGTTCCTCTGCACCATTGTCTATGGCTCACATCCTAGCTCCGTTCGCTTCCGTCTCCACAGCACGTACAGGTAGCTACGATCCGCCACCACCTCCTTGTCTTTCACCACCACCATCCGTGCCTCGTATTCCACCTCCTCCTCCTCTTGGAGCTCATGGCATCCCACCACCGCATCCTCTTGGACATCATTCTATTCCACCACCACCGCCTCCAGCACTCGTTTTCAATTCGCCGCCGTCAGATCTCCCAACAGCGCCACCACCTGCGTACGGAAATGCCCCTCCTCCACCTTACACCGTCCTCGCCAACGAGGAGGACAGGATCATGTTGGATGCAGAGAGCGAATTTTCAGGTCTTTCGGATATCGACCCCTCCTACTTCGACGACATCGCAGAATTGAACTGAGAAGCGATGGCGGGTCATTATTTATTTATTTTCTTGCTACGTTCTTATGCCCTATGATTACTCCCATGCCCCTATGCTCCTACTATGCCCCTATGACTATGCCATGCTCCGATATCATCCCTCTATATACTCATAGTACCGTATAGTTTACTTAGTTTCATCTTGAGGAAAAATGTTTTTACATTTTGTTGTTGTTCCCAATAGAATGGTTTTTCGCGCCTCATAATCATTGGATTCTCAAAGTAGTTAAACATATAAATTAAGAAGCCAGTGATTCATATGCCAGAGACATAAGGTGTTGGTACTCCACCTCATCCCTTGCTGTCTCGGCTTCTTTTTTTTTCTTCATTCTGTGCACGAGGAAAAAACCTGTGAGTTAACGAGCATTATATTGAAAGAGGCAGTTACCTATATTCTACACCCTTAATTCGCAGACGATCTCGGTTTGCCTGGCGGTACTTGGCCTGTGCTTGACGATGGTTTTCGCGTTTCGCAGACAAGTACTCGTCTGAATGGTTCTTATTTGTGCTCCTATAGTTAGCATATCAGATTTTAGAACCTTAGAAGTACAAGCAATACCATAAGTAACGGAACTCACTTTCTGGCACGAATTCTTGCGCGCCTACGTTCTTCATGTAAGTTGCTCAAAGTGAATAATAGCGTAAGACGATTGCATTGAAAATCTGAAATGAAGCATCCACTTACTTGTAATAATAGGCGCGGCGTTTAACGTTATGCGTGTTATCAAGGACTGAGTTATCAAGCTTGGAGCTCATTGCGGCGAAGGTCGAAGTGAATGATCAAGCTTGAAGCTTTAAGTTCGTTGAACTTCAACATTCCAATTAAGGAATTTGAAGTTTGGTGTACATTCTGACTTGTAACTTAATTGGAGTTCACCGTGTGTGTAAATTGACATTAAAAAATTACCAGATGATATATTCAATGTACTTCTAGTCATTTATTGACTTTATTAGCAGAGGAGTAGAGCTCGTCTCCCATTATGTTGGAAAAAAGGCTTGGTTGCGTGCACGAAATCACCACGCAGGTCAAGATGTATTTTTAGACGACAATTTTTAGACGATACACGATGTTCTACCTATTACACAAAATTCTACTAATATTGGGCAGTCAAGTTGGGTGGAGGAATGGTTGGAAGTAGAGAAAGTCCATAGGTCCAGCGCTCAGCCTCCTTGAGCAACACCTCCTCTAAACGGTCAGGGGTCAAAGAGTTGTAATATTCCTCGGAAGACTTGAAGCCGTGTTCAACCCATCGAAAGATTCCTCCAGCCGTATACTGAGCGAACGAATAACGCGATTCGTGTGGGAGGAGGGAGGTGTTGGAATGCGTGATGGCAGCGGAGGTGATCAAGATAGTAGAGCCTGGAGGGAATTTGATAACAAGGCGACACTCCCATAAAATGAGGTGGCCACCTTGTATAGGGTCGTAGTTGCCAAGGGACGTTATGGCGCATAATCCGTAGGGTAGGTTGCCGAAGTCTTTATGTTTATAGCAGACCGTTCGAGGACCAAGATTGTAGGTAAATGCGCAGAAGATACTGTTTTCGAAAGCGCGCTTCAGTTCGGGGTGTGCATCGTGCATATTGCGTAGGGTTTGAACATAGTGAGCATGGAGGTCCGGTGCCCATGTGGCAATAGCAGCTGGTGTCATGATCATTTAGACAAGCGTGGTGGATGGATTAACATGCGAATCAAACCTACCTGAAACGAAGCCTGTCAGTCTCTTGAAGGTAGGAATCTGGTGGAGCTCCTTCAACACCTGCGCATTTGGGCCATCTTTTTTGGAACCATCGGGGCAAAGAATTCCTGGTTTCTCTTGTCCACCGCCGTGAGAGATGCCGGTGGTGAGAGCTACAAAATTTCCTCGTCGATTAATTGGCTTATTGAGTTTGATCTTTCGAGGAACGCAACGAGGCCTGAGAGTCTCCATAGCCGCTGCTGCTTCTTTATGCAACTCCGCCCAGTTAGGAGCGTTTGGTTGGCCGGCGAGAAGGCCAACAAATAATCGCTGCTCGTCGATGATCGGCATGGGTGTCCTGTAGGGTATTAATAAGTTAGAGACGGCAGCTTGGTATGCAAAACATGTTAGGACTTACCTTCCGTCCCACTTCTGCAGCCTAAAACCCAACTTCCCTGTCACCTCCTGGATGGTGTGGACTTTCTTGGTCCGAACTCCGTCGTCCTTCCCGATAAATGCTGTCTTCGTGACTTTGCTGCCAGAAAAATCGAATTGGCACAGAGCGGGCTTCGCGTTTTCCATGCGCTTGAGTATTTCCTCGCGAACCACGTATTCGCCTATCTTTTGCTCGGATTTATTTTCCTCTTTTCTCTTCTTACGAGCAGCTCGGCTGTGCTCTTTGTTCTTTCGTTTCCTCTTCTCCTTCGAGCTTATGTCGTTCGCTGCTTCGACACCTCCGCACGGAATGTTTTTGACGGGAAATACAGGTGATGCAGCGTTTGCTAAAAAGTTTGGACAGGCGTTGGCAGATTTTGCGCTCGAAGGTAATGGGAGGTGAACTTGGTCCTCGATGTCGTCCTGGGAATGATCGCTGATGGATGACATAGGTGAAAGGCTAAAGAGGATGGGGTCAAGTTCGGCATCGTCTTGCGACTGACTGGCAGACTCGGAGTTTGTGGCCAGAGGGGGTAGAAGCTGAAAGTCTTCGATAGCGTCTTGTGGATCGTCCTCCGCAGTCGAGGACATGGGCAATAGACTGAAAAGGTCCGGTTCAGATTCATTTCGGTCCTGCAGATGACCAGTCGCTAGGAGCAAAGATCTCAAATCACAACCGAGGTCGAATGAGGCTAGGACCTCTTGTGCCATTTTTAAATCAGCGATGAGTTTATGAGTTGAAGGCGGGAGGGATAACGGCGACAGGGGATGAGTGCGTTCAACAAAGCAAGCAAAAGAGAGAGTTCCCGGGCTTGGGCACACCACTCCTCTGCATGAAGGTGAACTAGCTAAGTGATCAAGAAAGAACGTCAAAATTCGGTTCAAAGTTCAAACAGGTAATGTTTTTCAGCCTGAATGTCATGTGACCGCATACCTGACGCGTTCCAAAATACCCCAAGTCTTTAATATAGTACACCACCGTACAGTCTTGAACTTTGCAGTATCTACTTGCTCTGAATCTTTGGGCTACCTCAGCCGCTGAACTCGCTTTGTTAAATGTCGGCCCGGGCGAAGAAAAAACCGAGGAAAGCAATTAACCATGCGTATCACGACGAAGTACCGGTATTCGGAGACTACGATACAATTCATGCAAGGGAGGGAAAGCGGCTACGAACAGGAAAAACAGTTCTGAGTGCCCCAATGGCCCGGGATCCTACTCTATCAGCTAGTCTCTGGGAAACCGCGCCCTCCTGGGAACCACCCGATAGCGAGGATTTTGCACTCGATCCCACATCGGACTTGTATGACTCTGTCCTAAACAGTGAAGTTATGGTTGATGCACCAAGCAAGTTGCCCGTGAAGAAGAAGAGGAAGAGGACCGAGATAGCGGTGAGTGATTACTTGGATGACTTTTTCCCCTGCACATCCTACTAAACATAACTATATCAGAGACGCCCTCATGTCGTATGGAAGAGACAATACCGTCAAACATACCTGCAGGAAATGCTGTCTTGGTCTGGTCGAGGGGACTTTTCCGCATATCAAACATGCCCGGATTGTATCTCAAGGCAAAAAAATCCCCCTGGTTTCCCCCTTTATCGGTGCGAGGAATGCTTCATCCCCGACTTATGCTGCGCGGCATGCTGCGTGAGGAGGCATCGCCAGCTTCCATTTCATAGAATCAAGGTATTTCTTTCGATTTATCAATATTTTATTCTCTTCCCTGCCTGACTTTCGTTTCACTAAGAAATGGAATGGTACTCATTTCGAGAATACAACGCTTAAAACTCTGGGCCTGAAAATCCAACTGAACCACTCTGGGTTGAATTGCGACAATCCGGTACCTTGCCATTCAAGACTCCTAGTTCTCCACACCAACGGAATACATGAGGTGTCAATTCAGTATTGCGGCTGCACTCGATCCATCCCTTTCCACTTACAACTACTCCGCCGACGAATTTATCCTGCAACGCAGCTCAATCCGAAAGCCTGCGCTACCTTCGAGCTACTAAATCAACTACATAAATACGCGCTTACCACCAAAGCGTCTACCTACGACTTTTATCGTGCTCTGGAAAAACTAACTGACAGCACAGGCCTGCATCCCCGACGGTCGCGATATAGAGCCCTATTTCGCATGATAATGCAATGGCGTCATCTCAAGATGTTAAAATGGGCGGGTCGGGCGCATGATCCCTCTGGAGTCGATGCAACTAAGTCGGGCGAGCTTGCCGTTAGATGTCCCTCTTGTCCCTACCCAGGTATCAATTTACTAGATGGGTGGGAGAGTGTACCGGATGGAATGAAGTACGTTTCCCCTTCTTATATCATGCTTATTCTCATTTTATATTACATAGGTTTCTCTACATGGTTATAATATGCATGGATGCCAACTTTCGGCTGAAGAATCAACTCGTTTCAAATTACTCGCAGGATCCAGGTCTGGGCATTGGATGGGGTTATATGGTGCCACGCCAGCCATATGAAGCGTATGTTCTCAGTAGGGCCGACGATGAGGATGTATGTATTTCAGTTTTCCGAATTCCTTCCCTCTGTTGATCTTAATATCAGATAAGCACTTGTGTAGGATTTCAAGCACTAGCCAAAGCTAATACAAAATTCTCTCGAGGTCTACGTTATACCGGCGTCAACATGACTGTCTGTGGTCGCTCAGAAATGATATTGCCAGTCGGTGTTGGTAATTTACATAAAGGAGAAAGGTTCTATGCGTTATAATTTTCAATTCGATAGGTTCTAATTTATTTCTATCTTATAGATATGCTAATATGGATTACATCGTTGGTTCGGCCCTCCAAAATGTACTGGTCTCCCTCGTTCTGATCAGCTATGACGTGGCCTGCCAATGGTTTACAAACCTGTTCAAACGAATTGACGACCACTGGCCCGAGGAAATTAAGCCCCGACCTGCTATCAAACTCACCCCTGCCATACCAAAACTTCACGAGCCCATGCATCAAAGTGTCGGACATCAGATATATTCCCTCAACTACCTACCCGGTGTTGGATTAACTGATTGTGAATGCCCGGAGCGCGTTTGGAGTCCACACAATGCTCTGGGGAATACAACCAAAACGCAGGCACCTGGCTCGAGGCATGACGTCTTGGACGACCATTTCGGATTTTGGAACTGGGAGAAATATATCGGACAGGGTAAAACCCTCGCACGTCGCTACCGGGCAGCTGTTGCCGATCGAAACGTACTTACCGAGAGCCATCGAGGCCTGACTTCAACACTGCGCCAGAGTACCGTAGCTCAGTGGGAAAGGTTGTGCACGGAGTGGGAGCAAGCTCCCTTCCCAAAGAATAGGTTCAACCCTTACCACACAGATAGCAAATGTGAGTGTTGAACTCGCTTTTCTTTTCAAGTACATAACTGACATACTGCGTCAAGGTATCTCTGAGGCCTCTGTCAGGAAGGAGTTTGCGGAAGAAGAAAGGCGTCTCATGGAATCTGGTGCCCCACAAATTCATCGAACATCGCCGTCGTATTTCATACTCATGGCTCTTGAGCTGGAACACGCACAGTACGTCACCCTCTGTCTCATTCCACATAACTATGGTCTACCTTATATACTTATCTATGTCTCTTTCTCAAGGCGTCGTCTTCACCGCACCGTCAAGGACCCTCTCGCCTCATCCACCCTGCGAAAAGAGGAGTCAATTGCCAAGCAACGGAATGCATTGAGGAGTTGCATTCGAGCTTGGGAGTTACTTGCAGCCATCTATATGCCGGGCTTATTGCAGTATCGAAACGATTGCAGTCGCTCATCGACCACTGATCCATTCGTCCCTAAATCTGACCATCCCGAGGACACAATCATTGTTCTCCCATCACACATTCCCGAGCCTGTCAGATCAGCAATCTGCCACCCCGGTCTGCCACAGATAGAGGCAAAAATGCGGACTGCACAATGCAGCGACGCCTTGGACGAATTAAGGCGGACATTAAAGCTCAAACAACGCATGGTTTTATTCAAAAACCGGAACGTACGAGGACAGCGCGAGGGTACCCGTTCGAGGGCCCTAATAGATGCCGTACATCTTCGAGTTCGACGATCAGTTGACAAATATCGCGTTGCAAGGCAGGCGAAGATAGCTCTAGAAGGACTGGGCCAGTGGGAAAAAATGTATCAACCTCTTTTCGACTCTGATGTTCGAAGTTACGAAGATCCGACAAAACTTCCAAAGAAAGTCGGTCGGCCTGGGACACTCGAGGATGGACAAACTACGATTAACTTGGCCAGCGAAGAAGAGTTGTCTCTCCTGAATGAACCTCGGAGTCGTCGCGACGGCACTGGCGAAACACGGAAAACACTGTCATGGATTTGGTTGACGCCTGGCGCATTCAGTGCAGAGGACGAGAAGGAGGACATTTTACTCTCTGAATGGGCAAAGAGCAGAGCGCGAGCACGCAGGGCAAAGGAGGAGGTACTGCTTCTGAAGGAAGAAATGCGAAGGGTTCTCGCATATCTTCGATGGAAGGCTAAGCAGTGGCGAGAAAAAATCGGTACACATTCGCATGCATCGCCCCAAATGGCAGAGGCCCTCGACGCTTACGCAGAAATGCAAGCCAAAAGGCAAGAATCTCTGGACAAAATCTTCATCGATTTGTGGAAGAAGTCGCTACAAAGCTCCCATCTTGAGCGTGATATCTCCGTGTTAGACACAGACGTACCTGAAAACCACCCTCAAACGTCGATGATGGACGAGGACGAGGACGAGGAAGATGAGGACGAGGAAGACGAGGACGACGAGGACGAGCAGGATAATGAGGAAACCGAGGATGGCTTTGTCCGCTTGGAACAGGAGGCACTGGGCATAGAGGACTACGACATGGAGGGTTAGTCCAACGGATGACATGGCACAATACAACTTCGTATGATTTTATTTTATTTTCCCGTTTTACGCATGCACATAATTACTACAATCCCTTGATGTACATATTATTTACTCTGTCTTTCTTGCCTATGTGTTATTAAACATTTTACTATCGGTGTAGCCTGTGCAGGATCAATACGAAACATCATATGCAGTGACGAAAATAATGATTCTGAATTATGTTCCAGACAAAAATAAATTTAGACAAAATGACTAATTGAACTTGACAAATCAGAACTCCTAAATATAACAATGTAACTAAATATAATGATGCAACTAAATATAACGCAACGCCCACTTATAGCGTCTAAGCACGCTATTTATAACACGTCATCCAAATCCATTGCTGCCAATCCATCCCGTCCCGTCCTTTTTTAGGCGCGCAAATGCCATGGAAAAATAGGAACATATTTATAGACTGCAAAGAGACCACTCAGCGCCCGTAAAACACAACCACTACGCCTGCAGCACCTAACCGAAGGCCCAAACCCCTCAAAATGAGGTTATTTGTCTATGTTTACCAATGCCCACTAGCCTCTGCCTTCTGATGGCCTCCGGCACAGTTCGTAGGCATGATATATCACTGCCGGGGTGGGCAACTACCCTCTATGATACATCACCAAATCCACTTTTTGCCGTATTTGATACATCAGGTTGGCTGCAAAGGGTGATCCTCGCTTGAACGATTGGATTGACATAAGCCATGTAAAACGCGGTCATTATGAATGACATGGTCTATAAGAGTAACGGTTCGTTGAGAATACTTCGCGCCAAGTGCGAAAAGAAAAGAAGGTCCATACTGTCTCAATTCCACCTGTGTGGAAGGTCAGCTCTTCCTCAACGTGTTTTATTTGTCTCAACTACGCACCAGAGGAAGTGAGAGCAGCATCACTTTAACAGCATCCTCATTCTGTCCTTTTGTTTCCTCTAGAAGGGCTATGGTGTAGCATGGTACTGCAGTTCCGTTAGGCCTAAGCACACATTCAGTGGCAAACATTCTTTGAAGGGCCATCTAGTGCCGAGATCGCCAGAAACGGTTGGTCACGAAGCCAGTACGTGCAATGTTACGGAGGTTATTATGTTCATGATTACCTAACAACCAAAAACCATA
This sequence comes from Agrocybe praecox, assembly GCA_964017145.1. NCBI lineage: Eukaryota > Fungi > Basidiomycota > Agaricomycetes > Agaricales > Agrocybaceae > Agrocybe > Agrocybe praecox. The sequence goes on along the minus strand of OZ024845.1, from coordinate 2,943,638 downwards.
TGGTCAATTTGATGCCATCACTGATGGGGGTCAACAAGGGTCAGAGAAAGTCGCAGAAACCACCTCGATTAAAAGAACTCGTTTTTACTTACGTAAAAGACTCGTAATTTATATGTACAGGAGTCGGTCTATCATGGTCAGACAGAGGCCTCACATTAGGCAGGCAATCACAGTTACGGGTCTAGGAAGCGAAAGCTTCGACAAAAGTGCATCAAATCTCGACCGGATATTTGTCGAGTTTAGCAACCACTTTGAAACTGGTGCACTCGAAGGCTGGAACCCAGGGACGTACAAAATGTTTCGTTCTATTGATTCTTACACCAGGTACTTCGACCGCCCAAAACCAGACGCGGGCGTGTGTAAAGTCCCGTTCACCCAATCCGAGGACCCTTACGGCGTCCTTGAAGGGATGGTAGACGAGGGGTTCATCCACACGAAGAATAATGTTGTCGAATACAGGGCAAGATGTGTCAACGGACGGGACGGCACAGTAAGGTGAGTACACCGTGGCGCTCACAGAAAGCAACAAAAGCAACACTAAGTATTTCCACCAGCTACAAACACATCAATCCCGTTCTCATCAAAGTAGGCGACATAGTCGAGCTATCGATTACATTCGCCGTGTACGCAGGAAAAAATGCCAAGCACTGGTTTGTACCACATTTAAAGGGGATTATGGTGCTCGACACGACCGAAAGAGATGTAAGTTTTATCAGTTTACGATTCCTTCTCAAAAGTTGAACTAATTAAATTATTCACAGTCTGCTGCAATTCTCTTGATGAGGGACAGGTTTCCGCCTCCGCACATCAGAGTCGCGGAGAAGAAATGCAAGGCATTGTATAGCGACGACGAAGCGGTGGTAGAGACACAGAAGAGGCTGGCATCGATGGACATCAGAGACAACACTCAGGGTATTTAGAAATTACATTATCGTATTAAGTGAATAACAACCGCGATATCGTACTTAACGAAAGAAGGGAGGCACGGCAACGAAAATGTATTATATGCGCAAACACAAAGTACAGAGGGCATAGACTACGGCACTACGTCCTTCACAAATCCACGTTGGCAGGGCCTGGATATCCTGGCAGCAGTGAGGATGAGATGGGAAACCGAAAACGAGAAAAACGTACCATTAGGATAAGCTGTGGGAACCACAGTCCATTCAAACTCAGGCACAAATTGCCTCAATATACTGCTGGAGTCGAGCTCATCGAGAGGCACGACCAGAATACTGCCGTCGTTGGTATGACGCGTCGACCCACGAGGGTACTCATCCGTGCAAGAGCGCGTGAACTCAACCCCCCTGGACTGGTATTTCCGAAAACACCTCCAGGTGTTGTGGTTTTCCCGCGTAATCAAACCGAAGCTGCGAAGAGTCCATCGGGGATAGAGACAAACGATGCCGAACCATGAAAGGATATTCATGACAACCGTGGAATGGAACCCAACCACCGTACGATAAATGTCTATGGCAGTTCTAACAACAATGATGTTGACAGAAGTGCCATGACTATCTAATCTTCTTTCGAGTTTCAACACGGTGACGATGGCGGAAGATGTCGAAGTGTACGCAATGTATTCGGGAGAAGGGAGCGACTGCAGCTGGTATCCAGACGCATGGAGGAAAGCGAGAAGGATGTAAATCCCACCACTGGTATCGGCCACGTAAAAATCGATGTCGCCCGTGGTGAAAGAAGAGAGGAGGAGAATTTTGAGAACGAGGGAGCCGGACACATGAACATCCGCTGCCTTCATAAGTCACAACAGTCTGGACGCCGAACCAAAACCATAACAGTGGCACTCTGAGTCAAGAGCGATATACGCATTGTCGCCAACGATATCAAGCGCAATAGACAAGCGGATAGCAAGTGGGCGACTACCACAATAGACCATGAGGGCGAGCAACACTGCAACATCCAATGCAAAGAGTCAGAACTTGAAGGTATGGATTACTGTCGGCGCTGCTTACAGGTGGGGTCCATAGGCATAGGAGCAGACACGACAGGAGAGAAAGAAAAGACAGGAGGGTGACCCACAGAGGAGTAATATTGTATCGCGCGAAGGGCTGGATCGATCTTATCAACAATTGAATACACATTCAATTTGGCAGGAGTTTGGGGTACACATCAGAAATAATTGCACTCTAAATTCCAGCTGAACTCTTCCTCCACATCCTTCACACATGCACCATCCTCCTGGAATGGTACGAAGAGGACACCTTCATCATAAAGACTCCTTTCGCCACTAAGGGATTGAGATATCGGCCACAGATATTCAAACCCACGTCCTTCGTACTTCGAAACACATCCGCGCACCGCATCTGAATCAGGACGAACGACCACCGCATGGCGAAATAAAGTCAGAGCCGGATAAAGGATGACCACACCATACCAAGAAACGTAGTTCATCAAGATCGTCGAATGAAATTCAACAACAGCGGCAATGGGGTTGGGAGGATCGATGAAAATCACGTTGACTTCAGTAGAAACAGAAGCACAGGTGCGACGAAAACTCATGGCTGAGCACACCAAATTGGAAGGGTACGCGCACACAGGAGCGGATTGTCGGGAAACGCACTGATACCCACACGACTCCAAGAAATATAGGAGTGGAAGATTGTTGTCTTCGGAAGCGGTGTATAGGTCAACATTATTGGCCGCAAAGAGTCCCGGATGGACCAAGAGAAGGACAGCCGAGCCCGACATGATTGTACCGGTGAGCTTGAGCACCCGAAGTAGCAAAGTGGAAGTGCCGAACCCAAAGAGGGAGCAGATGCTGTCGAGGGATATGATGGCGACGTGCGCTGCTCTTTGCAACAGAATGGTATGAAGAACGGACGGTACGTCCTCAAAAGGCGGGAGATGATTCAAGCAACGAGCCGCTGTAGGAAAAGATAAGTCAAGCGCGCGATGCAGTATTCGAACACAAACCAAACTGACAAATTGTGTCCATGAGTACAGGTCAAGTGGATAGGGAAACAGGAGAAAAAGCGCTTATATATTGCAACATCAATAATAACTAAGACAGTCAGCAGACGATAACCGACGGAATTTACAATGCACGCATGGTTACAAACAGACTACCGATGTAATAAATCCGAGAGAGGCGGGACACAAACTCCCCATCCCGTTCTGCGATATAGGGGGCAACAAAGAGAATCCATCTTCAAGGCGTGGGGGACGAGCGGCAAAAAAAGGTGAAGGTCTGTAAATGAAGTGCCCTCTCGCCATAGCAATAAAATTTTGCCTTGCATGTGGTCGTCGGAAGGTATGTCTTCTAGATTCTAGAAAAAACGAAAGCACACGAAGAAGACGCGTCGCAAAATTCATCACGTGGCACATTTGATAGCAAGGGGTCTAACGGAACGGCCCACCCCGGCATCCAGCCGAGCAAATGGTGAGCGATGAAAACCGTCGCGCTCGGCGTCTGCTCATCACCACCAGCCTACTTCAAGCTCACGCAATGATACACTACTTCCGTAAATCTGTCAAAGCACTTACTTAGGACCGTTGTCTTGTTGTCTTGTTGTTATTTGTGATTCCTTTCCATTCCATTTGTTAATTGTTAATATGTTAGTATGTTGTTTATGTACTATTTATGTACGTGCATCACGGAGGCTATTATATGATTACCTAAACAACCAGAAGCCATATGGTCATTTGATGCCATCACTGATGGGGGTCAACAAGGGTCAGAGAAAGTCGCAGAAACCACCTCGGTTAAAAGAACTCGTTTTTACTTACGTAAAAGACTCGTAATTATGCCGAAGAAGTTCTGAAGTCGTAGGTTCGATATATTCTGTGTTTAGAGTATAAACGAATATGATTCTCAAGAACTAGATACAGATCAAGAGAGTATTCTACGTGGTATTTATAGTGAGGTGCAGCACCTTCTAGGTGCAGATATCGTTCGGTAGTCGTGAGGCAGACATGAGTCGGAAACTATGTATCGAGACTGTGCAGCAGTCCGCAGTCAAAGTGAAACACATATCGAAGTAAATGAAAAAAGAGAGGATCGTGCGTGTTCGTAATATTACCCCCGTTCTAGACCGAATATTCCAGATTCGACTAGAAACGATCAGGACAATTTCTGGCAAGATGTCCTACTCGTCCACATTGGTAGCAGGATGGGTTGCCGTGTTGGTTGTCCGGTCGGCGTGGTCGGTTTGTTTCGTAAGATCGTCTGCTGAGAAAGGTAGAGGTGGGTTGTCGAGGTTGCGGTGGTACGGGGAGTTGTCGAGCGATTCTGGGGCTTCGGCGGGGGAGTTGTTCGAGAGGTCATAGGTTCTGTTCTGGTTCTATGTGGACTTCCATTGGTTCGGCGTTGAGTCGGATGTTCCCTAAGTTACCAAACACTTCTTGAAGGAATTGTCGAGGGGAAATTCGTTCGGCTACAGGTGTTCGTCGATTAAAGAAGTCAAGCTGTCGTTGAGCTAGTCGTCCGAGAGCGGCGGTGTCCCTTTCTGCATCGGTGAGGGGTCTGGGTGTTTGTGTCTGTCGCCTTAATAGTGTGTCAACGAGTTGTTCGTTATCGGGGAAGGTTTGTCGTAATATTCCTTCGGTGACAACGGATTCTCGTGGTTCGTTGGTGAGAGCAGGAGGAGAGTCGGTGGAGTTGTCTTGGGCGAGTTCGATGAGGACATCTTGAGCGGTGAATGGATGAGAGTTTCGTCCTGATTGAATGGGTCCCGAGGATTCCGGAGAAGGAGAGGGTCCGGGCGAGGATCGTCGAGGATAAGGGGTGTCGATACGATGATTTGTTTCGGATCCTTCGCCTAGTTCTTCTCCTTGTTTGTTGATGGTGGTAAAAGGTTGTTCTTGTGGGGTAACAGGATTTGGATCGGGAGTAGGAGTCGAGGCTCTGGTTTCTGGGAAGGTGATAGGGTTTGTTTCGTGACCGAGTGGATAAGGGGAAGGAATGTATGCTGGGATGGGACGATTTTGGTCTATGAGGAATGTTCGTTGTTCTTCCCAGAAATTCTGGGTGAGAGTTTCGAGGCCTTCCCAGCAAAGGGCATCGAGTCGGGTAGCGGCGAGTCGTCGGAGATCTTCGAGGTTTCTTTCCTGTTGGTGTATTTCATTTTTGATATTGAGAAGGGTAGTTAGGGAGTTGTGAAATTGGTCGTGAGGGGCGACGATGTTGAAGAGAGCTTGTCTGTCGACGAAGCTTCGAGAAGAGTCGTGGAATTCGGCGTAAGTTATGCAGAAGGGGTAGTTCGCTTGGTATTGAGCCATTTGTTCAGAAGATGAGTTGTTCGGAGGATGGATAGAGAAATTGCGCGATGGAGGCGTAGGGTTTTCGGTTCTGAGATTTCGTCAGGGTGGTCGACCTTTTTAAGTGGTTTTCTGGGATGGTTTCGAGAGAGGGTGTGAATTTCTTTTGTGTGAATCATTTTGCCTTGCATTTGACACGAGGTAGGGGTTTTCTAGGGTTTCTGGTTTGGTGATCGTTATTGGCAAAGGTCATTGGTTCGTATGGGAAGGGATCGTCTTCTTGTGCGTATTGCCAGTCGAGAAGGGGCCTGGGTTTTTCTTCTTCTTCGTCGAAAAGGGGTATCAAGGAGTCTGTGCTACTCGTTTCGTCTTCTTCCTGTAGCGGTTTTTGATAGAACAGTGTGTTTTCCAGGTGTTCTTCGGATCTGGAGATGTTCCAGAGTTTTTGCTGTGCGATGGTGACTTCTGGGGTTCGTTTTCCTGATGCCATAGGCATGGTCCAGCCTTTCAGGAACGGTATGATTCCTCCCCCAGAAGTGGTGAGGACAATGCATGGTACGGTGAAGAAGTGCATGGTGATTTCAGGCAGTGATTGGGAGTTGATGTCGTCGTTGATAGTCGTTCAGAATTTTCTTTCCGGTTGTTCCGAACATTTCTGTGGGTTCCCACGAGTTGCTGCTGACTGAATATCCGGCCCATTTGATGAGGTATTTATATTTCTGGGGTTGTCCCTTCTTCGGTTTGCCTTGTTTCCGATGTGATCGGATGGTTTCGACTTTGTAATGTTCTTCTTCGTTAATCAATTCTGGGGGTGGTTCAGGGAAGTTCGGCCCATAGATTTCGTTTTCTGTGTAGGGCATGAGGAGAGTTGCATGGAATACGTTGTGTATTCTCCATGTCTTGGGGAGTTCCAGCTTGAAGGATAGGGGTCCCTTGGTTTCGATGATTTTGAACGGCCCTTCTCTTCGTGGTGACAGTTTCTTGTTATTGTAGGTCTTCAGGTTTCTGGAATCGAGCCAGACCTTTGGTCTGTTTTTGAACGTGATCGGTTTTCCTTTTCTTCTGGAGAGTATTCAGGCTCGGGCTAGTTCGTGGGCGGTGTTGGCTTCTTCTCGGTCTTTGACGAGGTTTTGGAGTCTTTCTTCGATGGATGGGAATTTGGTGTTTTTGAATGTGGTAGGGATTGCTAAGGGTTCGGTTCCTAGCATAAGAGCGAAAGGTGATTTCTGTCTGTCCGAATGTCTTCTGTCGTTGTGTGTAAATTCCAAAGTTGGAATAGCATCTTCCCAGGTTTCTGGGTTTGCTGAGCAAAATATGGCTATGTACGCTTCGATTTCTTGATTAAATCTTTCGGTGGTTCCATCTGCTTGAGGGTGATAGGCAGTGGTCAGTTTGGATTCGACTCCTAGCTGTTTCAGGAGTTCTCGAAATGCCTTGGCTGCGAATTGTGGTCCTCTGTCGGAGATGATGCTGTCGGGGAGACTGAATCGTTTGTAGAGGTTTTCTAGAAGGAGTTTTCCGGCTTGTTCTTCGGTAAGGGTTTTCGAGCAAGGGATGAAAATTGCCCCCTTAGTAAGTCCATGGTCCACAACGGATAGGATGGAGTCGTATCCATTGATTTCTGGTAGATCTGTGATCATGTCCATAGAACAGTTCGCGAACGGTCTGTTGGATTTAGCTCCTTCAGTTGGTTGGAAGGCTGGTTTGGTGGGGTTCCTGTTGATTTTGAATTGTTGGCATAGTCCGCATCCTTTTACATAGTTCTTTATGAACATTCGTAGTCCTGGCCACCAGTAGTATTTTTGGATGGCGTTAAAGGTTTCCAGTTCTCCTGGGTGTCTGGCGGTGAGCGTGTCATGGTATTTTTTGACGATAGTCCTTCTGAGAGCTTGGTCGTTAGGCACATAGTTTTTTCCTTGGTAAAATAGGATGTTTTTTCCTTTGAATTCTTCGATGGTCCAATCTTCGAGTTTATTGTGTAGTTCTGTTGGTCCTTTTTCTAATAGGAATTTGATTGCATTCGCTGCATCAAGGTCGAGTTTGTCGGAGTTCGCGATTCTGTCTTGGAGTTCTGTGTCGATCAGATTGACAAATAAATTGTCTGGCAGTAGGGTCTTATTTTCGTTGTCGTGATCTTCTTCTGGGCATAAGTCCGGTCTTCTGGATAGGGCGTCGGACTGAATCATTTTGGTTCCTGGAGTGTGTATCAATTTGATGTTGAATTCGGAGAGGTACAGCGACCATCTGGCTTGTCTCCTGTTCAGTTTCTGGGCGTTTCTGAAGTAGGTCAGGTTCTTGTGATCTGAGAGAATGGTGGTCTCGAAAGCGGAGCCCTGAATGTAGTGTCTCCACTCCTGTAACGCTTGAATAATAGCGAGTAGTTCTCTATCGTAGATTTCGTAGTTTCGTTCAGCTTCGTTGAAGGTTTTCGAAATAAATGCACAGGGGTGTCTGCTCCCGTTGTTGTCGAGCTGAGTGAGGACGGCTCCTGACACGTATTTTGATGTGTCTGATTCAATTTGGAAGGATTTGGAGGTGTCGGGCATCATTAAGACGGGTTCTTCTGTGAACTTCTGTTTTAGGGTTTCAAAGGCTTTCTGGGCTTCGTCGTTCCAGAGGAATCCTTTGTTCTTCTGTAGAAGATTGTTTAGGGGTTTGGTGATATCCGAATATTTTCGGATGAATCTTTGATAGAAGTTTCCAAATCCTAAGAACGATCTAACTTGTTTGACGGTTTTTGGGACTGGCCAGTCTCGGATTCCTTTCAGTTTGGTTGGATCCATGGATATCCTTCCTTCTTGGATGATCATTCCAAGGTAGTCGATTTTCGTCTTTTCGAAAGAGCATTTTTCGGGTTTCAGGTATAGGTCATTTTCTTGGAGCCTTCTAAGGACCCTTCAGGTGGTTTTGTCTAGTTGTTTCTTATCTTTGGCAAAGATGAGGATGTCGTCCATGTAGACAATGATTAATCCTTCTGAGATTAGGCCTTTGAAGACGTGGTCCATCATAGCTTGGAACGTGGCAGGGGAGTTGCACATCCCAAAGAACATCACAGTTGGTTTGAAAAGTCCTCGGTTGGTTTTAAATGCAGCTTTCCATTCGTCTCCCTTTTTGATTCTGATGTTGTTGTAGCCCCATCGGACGTCAAACTTGGTGAATAGTTTGGCGCCTTTGAGCTTGTCAAGCAGTTCGGAGATCAAGGGGAGCGGATAGGCATTTTTGACGTTCCATTCGTTTAGATATCTGTAGTCCTGGCATGGTCTTAACTTTCCGTCCTTTTTTGATACGAAAAAGAACGGGGAGGCCATTGGGGATTTTGACGGTCGGATATACCCTTTAGAGAGTTGTTCTTCAAGGAAGGCGTCCAGTTCTTCTGTTTCTCCTGGGGTGAGGTTGTACGTTTTGAAGGATTTTGGTTCAAATCCTTCCTTCATTTCGATTCTATGATCCCAAGGTTTGGAAGTTGGGAATCGGTTGGACGCTTCTTTATCGAAGACTTTGAGGAATTCATGGAATTGTTTCGGGACGATTTCTTTTGTCGGTCTTTCTTTTTTGACTTCTTCGTGTTTCTGAGCGAGAGTCTGAGAGGCGGTGGTTTTGACTCTGATCCATTCGGGTTCGGGTTCGTTTTGGTGTAGTTCTCCGTTAATATATTGAAGTAAAAGATCGAGGTCCCTTGTGTCTTCTTTCTTGGTTTTGATCGTTCCAGTTCTTTTGATTCTGGTGGTTCTGACTTCTTTGGTTTTGATTTTCCAGGAAACATGTCCCGTCTCCCAATTGATGTTTGGGTTGTTTTCTCGGAACCATGGCAGTCCCAAGATGATCTTCTGCTTTCCTAATCCGGTGCAATAGAAGGATCCCCATTTAGTCCTTCCGCCGATAGTTAGCAGGATTTTGACGTAATGGGTGATGGTTCCTTTTTTGTTTAAGGTTCCGTCCACGTTGTAGACGTCAAGTGCTTCTTTTAGTGGTATTTTCGGAAGTTTCAATTTCCGTCTGTATTCTTCGTCGATAAACTTGCCGGATGCTCCGGTATCTGTGAGTGCTTCTTCTTCGACGTTTTCTGATGTATTGGTTTTCTTAAAAGAGACGGGAATATAAATAGATTTTTTGTCTATTTGCGCAACCAATACATGTGATATAGAAAATGAAGGAGTCACTGACGTCGAGGCAGCCTCCTTTACTGAAAACCCGGTTCTTCATAGGTTGGTCCTTCCTCATAGGTTGGTCCTTTGTCGGCCTGTTCTTCCGGTCCTCCGAAAGAGGTGCAGAAGACTTGTGCCCGTTCTTCGTGTGACATGTTTGGGATGAAGGAATTCACATCCTTGACAGAGGGTTTCTTGTTGTTCGGGTTGTTGCCGCAATAGTTGGGGTTGGAGGACCCTTGTCGATGGTTTGTGTTGTTGCTATTGTAGGAGGGGCGAGAACCTCGTGGTTTGGGGAAGTCTCGTGCGAGGTGTCCGATCCCTTTACAGTTGAAGCATGCACCCTTCTTCATGAGGATGGTGCGTTCGTTCATGGAAAGGACATCTACGTCCATGGCATTGGGGTCTCTTTCGGGTTGTCGATGAGGTTGATTCTGAGAGAAGTAGTACGTTCTCCCTCTGGGAACGTAGTTGTTGTTGCTGTTGTTGTTGTTGTTGTTCCTTCGTAGATTTTTGTTGATCTCCCCTTTGTTTCGGTTGACAGGGGTGCGATTGAGGGAGGCTTTGAGGCGTCGGAATTTGTTGTCGGCCTCAATGACGGCGTCGTACCATTCTTCGATTCTGTTGGGGGTTTTCTGGAAGTCGATTCTTTCTCTGAGGTGTTCCGGAAGGGTTTCTTCGAATTTCTGGTGAAGATCGTCGAAGACGCTTACTTCGGCGTCGACGACGAGGTTCTTGAAGGTGGCAACGTGTTCTTCGGCGGTAGTGTTCCCTTTCATTTTTAGGTGGTTAAGTTGGTACAAAGTATCGTTCTTGCTATTGATGGACTGGAAGGCTTTGTTTAGGGCAGTGTCGAAGTCTTTCCATGTCCCTAGATCGATGTTGGCTCTTCCCGCTTTCTGGGCTGCTTTTTGTTTGGCTAGCATGAAGCTTCTTCTCCAGGAGTTGGCTTCTCCTTTTACGAGATAGGAAATGACGAAGAGGATTTTTGAGCTGTCGGTTTTGAAAGAGTCTGAGTTTCCTGTTATGTAGATCTGGACGAGCTGCATGAAGTCAATGAAGGTCCTCTTGTCTCCGTCGTAGTCGAATGGCACTCTGAGTCGATAATTTTTATCGGTGCTCGGTGCGGCAGGGTTATTTCCGGGGTCAGGCATGGTAGGGATGACAATGGTAGTAGCTTCAATGCCGATAGGTAGACCAGTAAAGGGGTCTACGTAGTTTGTCTGTGGGATGGGGGTGTAACTATAGTCGTTGTCGTCGTTTGGGGTTCCGAAGTTTCTTTCAGGGGTTTCTGTACTATCAGAGGAGAAGTCCTCTGTGTCGCCGCGTAGGCGTAGTTCGTCGTTGGTCGGGGAAGTAATGGTGATGGATCTCTACGGTCAAGTTTGGTAGAGGTATAGAGGTATCTAGTTCTTTTGTTACGACTAAGAACGTTTCGTATGCGCAATACTATCAAAGTATTATGCCGAAGAAGTTCTAAAGTCGTAGGTTCGAGATATTCTGTGTTTAGAGTATAAACGAATATGATTCTCAAGAACTAGATTCAGATCAAGAGAGTATTCTACGTGGTATTTATAGTGAGGTGCAGCACCTTCTAGGTGCGGATATCGTTCGGTAGTCGTGAGGCAGACATAAGTCGGAAACTATGTATCGAGACTGTGCAGCAGTCCACAATCAAAGTGAAACGTGTATCGAAGTAAACGAAAAAAGAGAGGATTGTGTGTGTTCATAATACACCGCTTGTGCATTGATGAGCATGCTGCAGCTTTGAACGCGAATTTCGACTAAGTCCGCTTTGTGGCACAGCCACTTCCGGATTTGGACGTGCGCATCAAACACATCAAAAATGCCACCTCAACATCACGTTATTTGTAACTAATTAGGATGTCGGACATATGCGGAGTGGCAAGCTAAATAGAATAGAATATGTATTTCCCACTCACTGTCAATAAAGTGGTGGATATCTCCTGCCAGACTTCTCTCACCAAGTCCTTTTTTGCGTGCTCTGGCGTGTGTACGTGTGTATGCCCCCTGTCCCGTGTGCGCCATGGTCTGTGCCCTCCTTGGATATCTCCGTTCCCGGCTGACCTTTCGGCAAAGTGTTCTTCGGCTGATGGTGCTGTCCCCTGTCTACTTGGCGCCTCTCCTGCCTGCTGTGTTGGGCGCTCCTGCCCTCCCCCTCCATGTTGTCACTGTATGCATCCACAAAGACACTACATATGTATTTGATGAGTGTTATAATAAAAAAAACATGTAATATTGTGTATTATCTAATCACTAACTAATATACAGTACATCAATTGGCACAACATGCCTTTTTGCCTGCTCATCGAGCAGCACGGTGAGTACATCCCCTATACTCAGGGGGGGAGGGCGGGAAACCGACTGTATAGGTTATGCATATGGACCCACCTTTCAACTCCACATGTCATACTAAGGACATGAAACTTGATGAAATTAAGTGATATCAACTATTTTTGACATCGCGTTACAATTAGACACTAAGTAATATTAATAGTTGTGGAGACTTGTAGTTAAACAAACAAAAATGTATGTAGTATTCACCTCAAATAAAGAGGTTTTTAAGACTCTATACTGCAGGCACTGCTGATGCGCAATGCGTGGTGAGGACAGGTAGAACAGAGAGCAGGAGAGGAGGGGTTTTGCACCTCAGGTATGTAATGATGTGGCATCCACATTGTAACTCCGGTGCTATCATAGCACGGTGAAGTGCTTCGTTCGGGTGAGGCCTAGACACACACACAACCACACAAAACCCAAACAACCAAAATAACACAACCCGTAGGCTAGTAGTTGGCGAGAGGCTCTGTTTGATAGCGACGGGTTGGACCTGTTGACAAACTGTACACCTAATCAATTGACTAGGGAAAGATGTCGAAGGAGGGATAGTAGTTTTATGATATAGGTAGTTTTCAAAAAGGGGGAAGGCAAGTAGAAAGGGGTGTACACTTCAAAGGGGTGGACTTCTCAAATAAAATAGATTTCTATTTTCAAGCGGCAAGACTCCTTCAAAAGCAGTACACACTTGTAACAAGGCTGACCGGTAACACGGAACTCGGAGACAACTACGGTCTGTCTGAACACACAAAAGCAATTACGGACTGAGAAGCCACCAAAACCTAACAGCTACTCGAGGCCACCAAAACCAACGAGCACACTCACTTGACTGAACTCAGGTCCTTGTCGAGTCGTCGTACAAAAGATGCCACCAAAACACCTAACGTATGCCCGAAGTATCAAGGCCTATTAACAATTGCTGATGTCTGGAGATGGAAGGGTTACCCCAGTAGCGTACTCAAATGTTCTGTCTTTTTCGAAACTTGTCCGCTTAGTTCACACCAAATAGGTAGCATTTAACGAACGATTGTTCTATTCAAAACCAATACCCAAATTTCTATCTAGAAGTCTTAAGGACTTGTCCGACTTTTCGCTGCTTAATAGTACGAGACTGGTTCACAACGTTAAAATGGGTGCCAAAAGCTTGTTTTTGTAAATTACTGTACATGCCTTTTATACTACGAAATATTTACAGATACATGTGAAAAGCACTGCCGGTTACCCCTACTACCGACGTGTCCGCCTTATCGATGCTATATGCAAGTATTGCGACATCGACCGTGAGTCGGGTGAGGTGTTGCACCCCTTTTATCGATCATGTCCGATCTCTCGGCTACACTGTTTTATTTTGACCGATCGGTCGCACTGGTGGCCACCGTAACTTCTCGCCAGCCGTCCCCTTGCTTTTCTAGGGTGTTTGGCTACTATACTTTTCTTATTCAACGTGTCTGACCCGTTCACATTGAGTACATCTTCTGTTCAACAGTGTGTGACAAGGACGTAGACGCCCATCAAATGAGCCAGCGCTTTCTATATTTGGACCGTCTCGGCTCATCTAGCCGATTAACAGGTCGAGATCGTTCTGATGTCACGTTGGCCAATGGGCCTGCTTCGTACGAAGTGGTCCAGCCTTTCTTGTATCGAGCCCGACCTTTTCCAGAACTCTCATTCTTGATTAATTCCGTTGGTGTGCTAATTATAACACCGGTCAACTATAACCGCGCAACGAGCTCGCTTTATGCTTCTGCATGGGGTTAGGCGATTAGGGCGCTGTATCAGCAGCCTTTCTAATGTGGTCTCCCGTTCGACTCCCGCATGTGGCAGACCCTTTTCAAATGGTAGACGGACTAGTCTTTTATTCGTATACGTTTTGTTTCCGTAATTAGAATAATTACTCTTGCCGAACATGTAGGGTTTCTTGCTCGTTTGTACAGGCATCTTGCTCTCAGTAGTGGTCTGTCTTGTTGACGTTTCCGACCTTTCTTCAATATATGCTACCGGGCAATAGCAAAGCTCTTTTGGTTGATTAACCGTGTTAGGATGCGTAAAAATCGCATTTTTAGAGCCAGCCGTTCGGCAGTCTTATCAACGGAGTTGAAACAAGTTTCGGAAATAAGACATACCTGTGAATGTAAAGTCCACACAATATTTTTATCTCATATTTGAGGCACAAAGGTATGTAGTAACGCGATAGGATAGCTGGGAATCTTATTGCATAAGGTCAATCTTATCTCATAATCCAAAAAGCGAAGTTTGCACAAATGATAATAGACATTAAGTAAAATAGGAAGTATATGTTGCAAATTGATAGGATATCTATATTTAAAAAAAATCCTTATGCCCTCTCCGCTGCTGTGGCATCTCCCATACCCTTCCTTTTCCTCGGCTTGCCAGCATCAGACCTCTTCTTGCGCGGTTTCTTAGTGACAATCAACAGCATACTATTCGGACCCATGACCCCAGTAGCATTGATAAAAGATGGTAATGTCTGCAGTGCTGGACGCTTCTCGGGAGGGCCACCAGTAGATGACAAGTCATCGGAAGGGCGCTTATTTGTAGCGCTTGCGACAAGTGGCTGGTCCAATGATGCTGTTAGACTGGCAATGCTCGCGTCCGGTCTGCAGGGCTGTGTTGAAGCACCAGACGCAGAAGGCACAGCCTCTGATGGAGATGGAGGTGCCGGAGGGTTGCTCAGAGAAGGAGATGGCGGCCGCAAAAAACCCATGTCGTTGTTTTCACCTGGGGCACTAGTTGATGAGGGAGCAGCAGTGGCAGTAGGTAAGTCTTCGGTGTTTTGGTCTCCACAGTACCTATTTTCATCCCATTTTGCCCATTCTTCCTTCGTCATTTTTTGGAAGTAAGTCATGCCTGTACTCCATGTGTGGTACAGAACCTTGACCTTGTTGCGAGATTTGACATCAGTGGGGCTACAAAACTTTGGGAGTGGCCAACCAACAAGAAGAACACCATATTTTGAGGTGATAGCATCTTCGAAATTGGTATATATCATTCGAGGGATTTTTACACCTGCAACTTCAACTGGGGGCCACAAAATGAACATGGCACAAATTTAGCAGTGACGAGCCACTCACCTAATTTATGCAATATCAAGGCCGCTGTCTGCTTCTTTAAATCCAAGAGGTCCATGACATAGTTTTTAACCATCCCTGTAGTAGAAGGAGAATCATTAGTTAGTAATGAGAAGAATGATAAGTTATAAAAATGTATACCATTGAGGCCAGCAAGGCAGTAAGCTTTGAAGAAAATAGTAAAATGCGAAAGTTCAGAGTCGGTAACCATTCTAATGAAGTCCTGGCCACGTTGAGTGGTATTGACAGTGAACGGACAGATGTAACCGTCAATAGAGGAACATACAGCCATCAAGATGACCTTAGTGTTTGTCCACGCATGTAGAGCATGTATCTAGACTCCAGAATGAGACCTTTGTTGCCCAACAGTTATCAGAAAGTTTACATACCTCTTTTTCCAAGCTTGTGAGTGTAGCGCAAGCGTCGTGGAAGGAACTGAGTGGAGCATTATGCTTGGAATAGCTCCTCATCTCGCGCATCTCTTCATGGTCTTCTATCAATGGATCGGTCACCTCCTCATGCTCGTCCTTGCTCATGGCTTGCCATGAATTGTGTATGACACCAATGACCTTGCATGCTTTTTTTTGTTGACCAGCAGGCTTATCTTGAGGAAGGTATTAGACATAAGAATAACTGACATAGCAGAAAAACTTACCTTTGTTAATACGTTTGACCTCCGAGCTCAGATAAACATTCCAATGCGAAACCTTCCTTTCGCCTTTTTTGCGCCGACTCACATGGATGATCTGTTCGTAATAATATTGCTCAGTGCTTGCTGAACCTTTCCTTGAGCTTGACAGCCTCATCCCACAGGACCCCCAAGCTGCATCCAGGGCCTCCTTCAAGTCCTCCTTATTTTTCCTTCGCTTTTCACGTTGTGCGCTCTTCTGCGCTGGCGTAAGCTTGTACATTGGGTGAGTGCGCGTTCTCCAGGGTTTTCGAGGAGCATGGCTCTTGATTTTGCGAGTCTTGTGCCTGAAGTCGGCAGCGGTGTGACCACCCTTCGCAGATTTTGCCATCTTGAAGAGAATATTTAAAAAAAAAAAAACAATGAAATTGGGGGGGAATAGTTTGTATAGCATTGAAACAATACAGTGTTAGTATGTAAATCACGTGTAGATAGAACTCTATAAGCTAAGAGTTCAAAAAATGACATAAGTATAGGTCATTGGTAGGCTGGTTGAAAACAAAACTTCAATTTCCCTGCTGAATCATCTCATAAAACCAGCGCGCCTCGGCAATCAACCACCCTTTCAAAGCAAGGGCCCTGATGAAGTCCTCTGCACTGCGAGAAGTATGATAAACAACTGCAAGAAATTCTATGATGTCCTACTCATAGCCGAAGGAAGCAATGTAGGTCAATATGATAGAACCCAAGGCATGTGGAATTTCGGGTGCCAGAGGGAGCTGGCAGGGGTCGTAACAGGTTGACATGATTCCAGTCCAGCTGCGAACATGTAACTGGGCTACTGGTGAAGGAAATGTAGGTGCCACCACCATGTCCACAGGTTTTTTGGCTGTTTTTTTCCTGGTCACTTTGCCTGGCTTGGAAGTAGCGCGAAAGAATAAAGCTGTGGGAGCAGTGGTGGGGGCTTTTGATGGCGACTCAGAGGATGAAGGTGAAGACTCTGTAAAATAGATGAGATAAGAGCTTAAAATATATCAGTGCCACTTACTGGAATGCGTAGTAGAAGGCAAGTTGGGGCGACCATACAACAGCAGTTCCTCGATAGTTGGTGCTCTATGTGGAGGTTTAGCAGCCTTCTTTGATGATTGGTTTAACTTCGAGGGCTTAGACAGCGATTTTTGAGAAGAGGTGTGATTTTCGTGGTAATTTGGAGCATCAGATTCTGAATCCAAGTCCAAGTCAATACAGGAAATGGGCGGGTTGCTAGATGGTGGCGGGTGAGTTGAACAGGGTAGGACAAAGGCATCCCCTCTGCATACCATGCAGAGAAACGCCTTCGCAAACGTTAGAAAAGAGGCCTTTCCTCGATATTTTTGTCCTGTTATCTGTTTATTAGCAAGGATCCTACCGTTGGCCTCAATCAGCATAAGTAACCTGAAAAGATATTAGGCAACGCACCTGTCCAGAAACACGCCTGTTGTTTCGCCTAAGTACACAACATGAAACTTAGATAGACCCTCCCCAACGTTGATACTGTTCAGAACACCGGACCAATACAATTCACAAGCCACCTTATGGCCCGTAAGGGGTGGCTTAATTGATAGAATCTGGACGATATGGGGCTGAAGTTGCATCACATTTGTGGCTTCTTGTTCTGTCTGACAGACCACGTTGAGGGGGAAAGAATCATAGTCCTTCTGTCGGGGTTTCCCTAATTCTCCTTTATTTTTCTATATTTATTTCGCATTTTTCCCTCTTCTGATTGTGTAGATATCTTATCTCCTTTATCTTATCTCTTATCTCATTGATTAGATACTTATTACTTTACATTCTCCTGAGCACAGCCTCAGCACAGCTTTGCACAGCTTGCATAGCTTTGCATGGCCTGCATAGCCTTGCACAGCTTGCATAGTTTTGTCACAGCCTCCTTCATTCTACATCATTCCTTTTCTTTCTTTATGATGACATTGTTTTATTCATCATTCCTTGTCTATGACATTATGTAGGAACATTCTAGAATACCTGTAGAGTATAAATACTGGACCTGTAGGTAGCTGTAGCCCCAGCTTCAATCTCTTAGGATTTCCACTATCATTGGTGTGATCTCTTAGAATCATTGAGTGTCTCTCTCTCTCTCTCTCTCTCTCTCTTGCTTTGTCTTTGTCGGTGGCCTTGTCACACTGATTGTAGTGTTGCCCTGACACCTTCCCTGGTATGATGCGCTGTTTGCACCATAAATAGGCCCCCCCCCTCTGATAACTCACCAAGACTTTTTCTGACCTCTTCCGTATACTGTAGTCCCTATATAATGATTGTAAAACCTGTAGAATAGCAAGTAATGAGTTTTAGAGCAAAAATCCGCATTAAAATCCCCCTATTGGGGGAACTATTTTAAGAATAAACAAATATGATGAGTAGAGACCACCATTACTTTTCCTGACCTATCCCATGTATTGTAGTCCCTATATAATGATTGTAAAATCTGTAGAATAGTAAATAATGAGTTTTAGAACAGAAATTGGCATCGGAATCCACTTATTGGGCAAGTTATTTTAGGAATAAACAGATGTAGATGACTAGAGACCACCATTACTTTTTCTGACCTCTCCCGTGTATTGTAGGCCCAATATAAGTATTATAAATTCTATAGGATAGTAAATAACGAGTTTTAGAACAAAAATCAGTGTCGAAATAGCCCTCCTCGGTGATTTATTTTAAGAGCAGTCTGATGACATTGGCAGGGACGGTTTCCTCATTATAAACTGTCTAAATGAATGCTTTTCGGCGTTATTTATCTATAATGAGGTCTTATCTACATTACAGAGGACAAAGAAATACTTGTCTGTTTTTTTACATATTTTTCTGAGTAAAACCACTATTCCATAGCGTTTTTAACTGATATTTGATTCTATGTCCCTACTTTCTGTTTACACTCATTATACTCCCAGTTGTACCCCAATAGTGTAATATAGGATATATAGGATATGTAGTAACCCCAAAGACGAGTCTTCAAAAGCGAAGAAATTATAGGTCAGTCCATACATATTGCATGTTTCCCTGACATCGCGTAGCTTCGTGATCTAAAAATAGCAGCACTGCGAAGCGGAGAGTCACTACTATTTATTTTATACCCCTCATTGTAAACATCACTTGTGACATTGTCATTAGGATACATAATACAAATGAACCTGTATCTATCCTTAAAACAAGTACAGATAATCATAAATTATCGTATAAAGCATGCAGCACTAACTTTTGGGATTTATTTGAGTCCGGCAGCAAGGAAAACCCAAATTATATTGACGTGTAACCCATGGGTAAAATTTATAAAGCTATTATTCTTCCTCGTTTTGTGAGTTTTACACCTCTTTCGGCTGTCTGTGCGGCCAGAGAAATGTGAATAACTGGTTTTTCGAGGGTTGTTTGAATAGTTCCCACGCTTCGCCTAACGGCCACACCTTGCATATGAACACAACTTTATCATGTATGAGGGCCATACAACATAGAAAGGGCTCCCAATATAATGAAATTAAAGTTCATGATCCATTTAAGTACCAAGGTCTGATGTAGAGACATGCGCCAGCACGACGTACATAAGTCTATCTTTGGGCAACTCCGAATGGCAGTGTACATGCTCAACACCATGAGAATCATGATATGAATAGCACAAAAACAAGATTCTGATATAAACACGCACATAGTACATAGGCGTACATATTTCTTGGCCTCTGACATATTTCTTATGCAGCGAGATGCCTCAATGTAGATAATGTATCATCTCACAAGTTACTACCTTTAATTGATCCGTGAATTTGAGCCTATTTATCAAGAAAACAGGTACTACATATTTTTACAATGTCAAAAGATGACAAAGTCTCATTTATGGTGAACTATGCTTGAAAAACCTGTTTTTGAGAGTTTACAACGAAGAAACCGATCCGGCAAATATGGTAAGACTGCTCCTAAAATAAATCACCGAGGAGGGCTATTTCGACGCTGATTTTTGTTCTAAAACTCGTTATTTACTATCCTATAGAATTTATAATACTTATATTGGGCCTACAATACACGGGAGAGGTCAGAAAAAGTAATGGTGGTCTCTAGTCATTTACATCTGCTTATTCCTAAAATAGCTCGCCCAATAAGTGGATTCCAATGCCAATTTCTGTTCTAAAACTCATTATTTACTATTCTAAAGATTTTACAATCATTATATAGGGACTACAATACACGGGATAGGTCAGGAAAGGTAATGGTGGTCTCTACTCATCATATTTGTTTATTCTTAAAATAGCTCGCCCAATAGGGGGATTTTAATGCGGATTTTTGCTCTAAAACTCATTATTTACTATTCTACAGGTTTTACAATCATTATATAGGGACTACAGTACACGGGAGAGGTCAGAAAAAGTCTTGGTAAGTTATCGGAGGGGGGGGATATTTATGGTGCAAACAGTGCATCATATCCCTGGTACAATGAACGGCCTAGTGTCCATAATAAACATGTTAGTCTACCTTTCTAGAAAATCAAAAATAAACATACATATCATTAAAAATATAGACCCCTGGTGACCGTCCTCCAAGATGTGCTGTCCAAAAGGTGCCGAGTATGCTATTCATGAAGTGATGGCAGAAAATAAGAAGTGATGCAGCGGATTTGATCAATACCGTGGTCATCAGTCTTATATTAAGCACACCTGGGCCTCATGCCAAACTCATGTCTGGGCCTTATACTCGGAGTCGCTTGTGCTCCTCATTCTTTCGCACAAGAAGCATTATAATACAATAGGTTTGAGTAAATAAAATACATCTAGTTTACCGTCAAATGAATGATTGAATGTGCTATGTCAATAAGAACTTAAGAAGTTCATGATCGCATTGGCAGTTCATACATATAGTCAATCAACCCACTGATATCACTTTCTATATTCTTGTTATCTCCGTCTTCTTGAAAAATCATCTTCATTGGAGGAGGAATCATCGGCATGTAGTACTCTGTCACTAGTAAGGGAAGGTTGAGACTTGGAATTGTCAATGGTCGTTAACGTTGGTGGGCTAGAAACTCGTTTCAATGCTCATCCTCTTGATGTATTGCCAGTAAATCCCCGTAGTGATTTAGTCCTCGCAAATCACGCTAGAATATTTTTATTTATGCGTTTGTGTCTGTTGCAGTAATGAAAAACAGCACTGTAGATAGGATCGTGCTGAGCCTTGAGCTGAGCCAATAAGTGCATGTGGTCATCCTGCTCGTCATAAATGGCGGTGATGACCCGCCGTATCTCGATATTGCATCACATAATTTCTTCATATGCGCATTTGATGCGAAGGTCTTGCTTGATGGTCTCACGTACTGCGAGCTTGTTCCACCGCTTCTGTGAGATGTCTGCTGATGTTCCTCAAAATTGTTCAAGAAATGAATATGTTGACACTTGCGACCAATCAAGGGTGGGTTTTGGGGGACTCATCTGGAGAGCAGCTTGATTGTACTTCTCAACAGCATTGCAGATGGCTTTACAACATGTTTGCAGAGCCTTGGCAATGTGCGTTCGCATTTTATGACCTGTATTGAACATCGAGAATGAGCGCTATATTTAGCGCCATGATTTAGTTGGTCAATAAGACTCACCAGTGTGATTTAAATTGAGCTTATGAAGTTCAAAAAGTCATTGAACTACTAGTTTCTGTAGTCTGTCCAAGGCAAGATGAAAATCACGGGTGGCAGAATATGCTGCAGCTTTCTGATAAGCTGGCGTCAGCGGAGTCTATTGCTCACTGATATCTAAGCAAGTCTCAAGCTCGACTATCTCTTGTAGGACTTGTTCCTTGCACTCGCTTAGAAATCGGTGTTTGGTCTCTTTTTTCTGCATCTTTGACAGGGCTGTCTGATATGTTTGACTAGCCGCATGTTCGGGTGTTTCAATTTCTATGCGCATGAAGCGTCCGTTGGCTGTCTCATACTTAGCACTGCACCAGGGAATATATCAATTACTAGGCCGTACAGTTCTGGACAATCAAACTCATCAAATTTCGTAACTCGGCAACAGGAGTTTTGTGGGTCAAAGTAATAATATTTTTGGAATCAGCTTTTCAAATGGAGTCGAAATATGGTATTTTCTTAAAATTCCCACGATGTTTTGGCTCCGCCAATTTTTTTGGCCATTTGAGCGAGACTTTTCGGACTTGATTGAGATAAAAATATCACATGCGGGATTTGTCATCTTACTGCGTCTTCTCGGCAGACGTCTCAAGCATTGACATTGCAGCTTCTGGTGCTCACTGTCTGCCGTGTCTGCCACTGGACTAGATGGGGTGATTTTCTCTGCTGTTGACTTGATTAATGGCTTTGTCTGGTTGCACAAACCAGATATATTTCGCTTCTTCTTCTTGGCAGGTCTTCCACCTTTAGACAACATTTTGCAAATTTTTTGCTGAGGGAACGGCTCGATAAAATTGTGGAAACTTTTTCCGGTGAACTCCTATTTATGAAAGCTATCCAAAAATGATTTTTTCCGGATTTTAGCTCTATTTTTAGGCTCTGCCAAATATTTTGGGCCAAAATTTGTTGAAACTCAAATTGAAAAAATTCTGCTCGTGGAATTACCTCAAGTAGGGTCTATACTATATGTTTATGCAGTAATATACATTATATTTTACTTGTGGTGCTCTAATAAACTCTAATAAACTTGTCCAAAAAATTTGATGAGTTTGATTGTCCAGAACTGTACAAGAATTACAACATCGTTTTAAATGTACCTCACTTCCCGATACTTCTGCAACACTTCAACGTAGGCCACGCTGAGTACGTCATACTCAGGTTTCTGTCCAAGTGAGCAGAAATATGCTACTTCTTCTTCATACCACCTTTCAAGATCGCCGTCAGCAATCTGTAAGGATTCCTTTGCATGAGCTAGCACTGGTTCTTCCTCTTGGATAATTTGCAATGCCTGAACATAGTTGTTGTGCAGCATCTCACCAAGGTTCGCATATTTGTCTTCATCCCATTGCCGAAAGAAATTGTGAATGAATACACGCCGACAATAGCACGTCATGTAGTGCGTGACGGACCCTAGCTGGTTGGATGCACTAAAAATATGTTCCATCACCTCAAGATCCTCTAGCCCCATTCCTTCAATGACATTTGGGTGATGTTGTTTCTGACAGTCATAACTGTGAGAATAGCCGTGGAAGGTGTTGACACAGCATCAGCAATTTTGTGAATTGAAATCTGAACCAAGCAAACTATTTTCAATAGTCTTGGAAAAGGCGCATCCGATGTCATAACCCACAAACCAACTATCTCCTAAAACTTTGAGGGCCTTTGCAATAATAGCAAGTGGATATTTTGCCCTGTAAACTTTGAATTAATATAGTTACATCACAGATTCATTTACACAAAATTTGATAAGAAATGACCCACAGCTCCCCGGATTGAATGAGATCTGCAATCTATAATATCAATCTGTGTTGACAGGCTGATGCAAAAATACCCGCTTCATGGAAAATCCTCCACATAGTTTTCATGTCATCGGATGCTGCTGCTTTCCATTGTGTGGCACAGCCTGAGTAATCTTCATGATGTACCAGTAATACTTTTATGTCCTCCCATTGATCTTCATTGTGTTTGGCGCTTCCCACCAGATTGTCAGGAGCCTCAGCCGAAGGTCGACTCTTGCGTGATTTGACTTCGTCCTTGTAGAGATTAACGTAGTCTTCACTAAGATAGTAGTCGCTCTCCTCAAATGTTCAAGTGTCACCCTCACTTTGACTAGCTCCTGGGGCCATTCTCTTCACTAAGATAGTAGTCGCTCTCCTCAAATGTTCAAGTGTCACCCTTGCTTTGACTAGCTCCTGGGGCCATTCTCTTTAAAGAGAATTTTGCATCAATGGCAAACATTTTTTTGAAACGTAATGGAGGCTCATCTCTAAGCTATGGATGCAAAACTAAGATATATTCATTTACATAAAAATATACAAAAACGAACTTTGTGAGTGCATGCTGGGCACGTGTTTTGAACTTGCCAATTCTTGCCTATGTGTCCCAAAGCTTCAGCCACCTTACTGTCAACTACCCGCATCAACGTTAGGTACGCGTCAAATGCATTGGATAACGCAATGCGATATGTGCGGATGTACGGCATCTGAAACTAGTTATGAGTTGAGGAATGGAGAGATTGCTAGATCACGTACATTATAAGTGTCACAAAGAACCTTAGTGAATGCTTCCACACTAAACGATGGTTTACGAGCGTGTATACAGCTAAAAAGTTTCAAGGTGCGAACAGAAAATGCAATGGATGGCTTTGTGGGCGAGTTACCAATGTAGCCGTGAAACATAAGTGCTTCGGTGACAGACTTGGAGTCCGTGTTGCGTGGAATGTTGACTTGGGTCTCAAGGGTGTAAATGTTGAATACCTTGATGTTGAAATCCCAGTTCTTCGACGATGATTTGCTACTAGGACTAGTGGGCTCTGAGTCTTCGTTTGATAGATTTTCGGGAGCGGGAGGTGAGGATGGCATGTGTACATCAGGGGCTGGGGATGGCGGGGTATAATGCTCAGGGTACTTCCACACTAGATAAGCGCTATACATCTCGGTGATATGGGGTTCCCAGTTTTTGTGTAGTCGCTTCTGACAGTCTTGCCAGGTTTGCTTATCATGGTACACTCTTCCACGAAGCCTGCAAGGGTGAGATTTTACAAATTTGATAAACAAACTCTGAATTCCGAGTCATACCTTTCATCCATGAGATCTCTGGCTGCTTCAACAAAAATATTGTTATCTGCCAAGGTCTCTGGAATATCCTGCCAATCCCTCTCGGTCCCTGATGCCAGTGACCTGTTATCAGAGTCAGAATTCGTCGGATTATGTGAAGAATTGGGTCCTTCGTGGTTAGGGTAATCAATAGGTGTTGATGTGTAACCATGTATGTCATTCAATGCATCGAGAGGTTGAGGGCCAAGTCCTGAGGTATTACAAAAAGTAATATGATCACTCAGAGGGTGCTAGTACCTAAATACATGTAGAAATATAGCTTACCTGCTTGCACCATTTGTACACATTGCCAGCCTGCTTCTCGGGCGTGTTGAAGGGCATGAGCACCCAAGGTACATTGTTGTATTGTGCCTCGTGGATCCCCCGAGCTGATTGGAGCTTTTCTAGACACGCCAGACCGTGCACTAGGCATGATTGTATAATGGTGAGAGGTAGGAGGTATGTTGTTATCGATGACAAGCTGGCTTGGAAACATGGTAAAAATATGTAAGTACTATATTTAGAGTACAACGAGACATCAACAAGATAAGATGGATTTTATGAATGCACGTTACTTACGTGATAAGATGGTCAAGATTCCTGGCTATCTTATCGTGTTACTACATACCTTTGTGCTTCAAATATGAGATAAAAATATTTTGTGGACTTTACATTCACAGGTAGGTCTTATTTCCGAAACTTGTTTCAACTCCGTGCTATGATAGCACCGGAGTTACAATGTGGATGCCACATCATTACATACCTGAGGTGCAAAACCCCTCCTCTCCTGCTCTCTGTTCTACCTGTCCTCACCACGCATTGCGCATCAGCAGTGCCTGCAGTATAGAGTCTTAAAAACCTCTTTATTTGAGGTGAATACTACATACATTTTTGTTTGTTTAACTACAAGTCTCCACAACTATTAATATTACTTAGTGTCTAATTGTAACGCGATGTCAAAAATAGTTGATATCACTTAATTTCATCAAGTTTCATGTCCTTAGTATGACATGTGGAGTTGAAAGGTGGGTCCATATGCATAACCTATACAGTCGGTTTCCCGCCCTCCCCCCCTGAGTATAGGGGATGTACTCACCGTGCTGCTCGATGAGCAGGCAAAAAGGCATGTTGTGCCAATTGATGTACTGTATATTAGTTAGTGATTAGATAATACACAATATTACATGTTTTTTTTATTATAACACTCATCAAATACATATGTAGTGTCTTTGTGGATGCATACAGTGACAACATGGAGGGGGAGGGCAGGAGCGCCCAACACAGCAGGCAGGAGAGGCGCCAAGTAGACAGGGGACAGCACCATCAGCCGAAGAACACTTTGCCGAAAGGTCAGCCGGGAACGGAGATATCCAAGGAGGGCACAGACCATGGCGCACACGGGACAGGGGGCATACACGCGTACACACGCCAGAGCACGCAAAAAAGGACTTGGTGAGAGAAGTCTGGCAGGAGATATCCACCACTTTATTGACAGTGAGTGGGAAATACATATTCTATTCTATTTAGCTTGCCACTCCGCATATGTCCGACATCCTAATTAGTTACAAATAACATGATGTTGAGGTGAAAAATGTGCTCACCATAATGAGGCCGTGCATAACTGATTCCCTCACTGGTTTCTCCATTTTTTGTATGTATTATAACCCCATTTTGCACTCTTTCTTATCATTCTATGTTTTATTCTTCAAAATCATGGTCTTTGAGCCAACCCCAATTTACCATGTGCGGCATCATTGCACGCTCGGAAAGTGCCAAAACTCCGCCAACTTCGCACTTTTCAATGTTTCAACCTCTCGAACTTCAATTCCTGGCTTCCACATGATTTTTAAAAATCTGTAAAAATACAATTCGTGTTCATTACCATTTATTATATTTTCTTAGCGCATATGATTGTTTTTCTTGGCTTATTAATTCATTTATGTTCAATTTTCTTTGTAGTAGTATAAAAGGTGTTGTATATATTGTAGATAGAAATACACTAAGTTATATCACTCGAAATCGGTCTCGCACTCGTCCTCTATATTGTGTCTACAGTCGTAGGCTACTAGGACTCTTGTTACCTGTCGTTATCTCGTTCCAGAGTGGTTCAAAGTGTCTATCTACACTTACACTCTGTCATTTTGTTTCACACTGGTTTTGAAGCCAGGGAAGCATGCTCACATCTATCTACGCTATATACAACGAGTACCCTTGGTGTACGGTCCCCCTATATTTTTGTTTGTTGCTGGTTTGCACCTAGGAGGCTCAACAGTGTATCAGCATCCAACAGCTGAATCTTTGCCTTTTTTCTACTTATCTCTCGGGACTCTTCTCTGCTTGTTGTTAAGTTCTTGCTTACGCTCGCCTTTCTGCAGAACGTTCGGCTTCAATAAGCCTTATTTTATAAAACCCATACATACAACTTGCACGTCTATTGCAGCTGCTGTTCCTTGGATAAATCATCCTCATAATGCAGGCGTACATGTTTCCAAATTCTTTCCATCAATGTTGTGTCGATTATGAAGACATTATAACTTGTCTCAACGATGACACTTTGCTTTCATTGGAATCCAAGCTGCATGCACTTTCGCTCATTCAAGTCTACATGTTCTTCAGTTCTCTGGCAATTTGGACCCTGGGATCTTTCTTATGCAAGATGAGGAGACTGTAGATGATATAATTCCTAGACCAGCATCATAATTATCAAATGGGCTTTCCTTCTTTTGCCAAGAATACATACAGGCTGTGAATTGGAGACATCTGAATGCATAGGAGAGCATTAAAGGCCTTCTAGAACATCGATTATTACTACCTAAGTTCCTTCGTTCATCTTGCACTGTATTCCTTTTTTTTCACTTTTTCTTTCGCTTCACGCAAGTTTCTAGAATTTTCTGTCCTCATTCTCCTGTTCCTAGGCATTTTCTTTCTTTTTTCATTGTTGCCAGGAATAAGCTTCGTCTTTCTTTTCTTATTCTTCTCGATTATTATCTATATATTATTCAGAATGCATGGATACAAAGGATACTCTCACACATTATAAAATGCCTGCAGGAAGGAAATAAATCTCAACAAATGTAATCGAGAAGAAAAGACCATTCAAAAAACACTGATCTACGTAGAACACAGGACTTGACACGGACGAGCTATGGGCTTAGCAGACTGACGTCAAGAGATTGATGGTATAATGAAGCAGTTTCCAGGGAGGTCGCATGAAAGAGAGGACAGGAGGAAGAGGAAGTACAAGGTAATGCGAGCATGAAAGAAGCTGGAAAACAAGTGATAAGGCAACACACAGGGATGTAGTAATTTAGATGGGCAGGATAACATGGAAGAACGACCGATTAATGGACAGAAGTGCAGGTTGAGGGACATTGTTCTCGAGTCTCGCACGAATGAGAGGTGGTGTGATGTGTTCTCAGTTCACCAAGAAGAAAGAGGCCGGAAGAGACTGTCATCGATTCCGAGTCCAGCTTGTCATTCCCTGTCAAAGTGTCCCAAGTTCTAGTGCATTGCAGCCCATGTATTTCACATAAATGACGTCGTTCCTCAAATGTGCATGTGTTATTCAAGTGGTTTGATACGAAAGTCAACAAGTAAGGAGAGATCGAGAGCTCATGCATTTCCAATTGATGGATGCAGGACAGACAGAATGATCATGTCACCTGGGGGCATGACATGGACGGAGAATGAAGGAATGTCGGAAGTGTCAGGGCAACACTACAATCAGTGTGACAAGGCCACCAACGAAGACAAGCTGAGAGAGAGAGAGAGAGAGAAGAGACACTCAATGGTTCTAAGAGATCACACCAATGATAGTGGAAATCCTAAGAGATTGAAGCTGGGGCTACAGCTACCTACAGGTCCAGTATTTATACTCTACAGGTATTCTAGAATGTTCCTACAGTATATCATAGACAAGGGATGATGAATAAGATAATGACATCATAAAGAAAGAAAAGGAATGATGTAGAATGAAAGGGGCTGTGCCAAGGCTGTGTAAGCTGTGCAAGGCTATGCAGGCTGTGCTATGCTATGGAAGCTATGCAAAGCTATGCTGAGGCTGTGCTCAGGAGAATGTAAAGTAATAAGTATGTAATCAAAGAGATAAGATATCTACATAATTAAGAAAGGGAAAAATGCGAAATAAATATAGGAAAATAGGGGAAAATAGGGGAAACTCTGACAGGAAGAAGAGGTGGGCAAGTCGAGGATAAGTGGTTGTTCTTGAACCATCGAAAGAGGGAAAATGATATAAGATATGTAGGGTAACATTGACTCTCTGGCACAAAAGGAGCAAGGTGCTCGACCAATGGCAGGGCGGGAATTTATACGCCATGTGAGCAAATGGGTCAGTAAGACAAGCACAATGGCCCAGATAGATGTCAAGTACAGTGAGAAAGGTGTGGAGCTTAGACTTCAAGTAATCCAGATGGCCTACCGTGCAGCAGAACAGGAGAGGTGAGATGCATCGACATCTGAGATGGCTGACAAGAGCCAGTTTAGCATGTTTCTGAGAATCCAAGGTCAAAGGATTAGGGGCATATGTTGATGAAAAGAAATAGAAGCTTGGAGTCAGAGAAATAGGTTGATGCAAACCGAGTTTGGAATGACTGAATGTCATCACACCCAAGTATTTTCCATCAACGAACGGCATCTTTCAAGTACATCTTATTCTTATTTGGTCCGAAAGTCGAATGAAAAAGATATAGAGAGAGGGAGTGATGAGGTCGCAGACAGGCACACTGAAAGATGGAACAAGAAAAAGGGGTAGATGAATTAGAGGGTTGGCACTCTTCATATTGGACAAGAAAGCGACAGGGGCTTAGTAAAGTGGCCAGTGTAAAGAGCGGACGAGTGACAAGCACAGTACAAAAGATCAAGGAGAGAAGCAAAAGACTCGAGGGAACCCATTCCCTCAGAGGAAGATGAGGACATATTAATAAGGGGTATGTATATGAGGATGGACGCCGGGATGACACAGAAAAGCCACAAAATCAGAGACCATGGTGGTTGACAGACAGAGCATAAGAGACACGATCGGCACCGAGGGCATGTCATTGGCTGGCTATGTTGGAGGAGCAAGAAGAGGGGAATGGAAAGAGAAGCGGAGGACAGCACAGATGAATGTGATTGAAAGGGCCGAATTGGAAGAGGATGATCGGGGGAGGGGAAATGAAGTGGCTTGCAGAAAAAGGAGAAGCAGAGAGTGTGTATGGTTAAGGCACAAGGGAGTAATACTATGCCCCCGACCAAGATGAATATTGTCGGTCACCAGAGGAGGGCATACAGGAAGGCGCTGGCGTTGATAGAGAGGGAGGGTATGCCATTGGTACAGCGTGCAGAGTTGACTGACAGTGGGAATCAATTCGGACGAAATGATGCGAGGTCCAACATAGGAGTGAGGGAAACAAGTACTGTGCCATATTGAGGAGGACATATGATAAGGCAAGTTTTGCAGAAAACAGTGGGGCAGGTGAAAATTTAACAAATCATAGACATAGGTGAAACCCACTGATCTGTGATTGTACGAGGTGGAGCTCAGCATGTCTCCATCCACGCTGCATCACACATCCTCTATCCCTTGCATTGTGCATACACTGTCATCGCATGTCGGTTGCCGCCATTCAAGAGCCAATTTTCCGTGAACATTTGGATTGTCAGTTTCAAAAGAGAAAGCGGTATTTGATGCAGATGAGTGACAAGGACAGTAGAAAACAAGTAAAAAATGATGGTGGGATTGAGAACATTGAAGTAAGGAGAGTCTCATGAATGAGTGACAGGTTGATGGGACCCAGGACTGGCAGGAGAATTCCGAGAGTTGCTCAGGTGTGCTCACCACTAAAGTCCACACGCACAAACGACAGGAGCAACAGGGAGAAGTGGGTTTGGATGAAGAATCAAGAGCACCAGCGTCAAGGAATCAATGGTATAATGAGGCGGTTTACAGGGAGGTCACATAAAGAAGGTGAAACTACAAGGTATTCTGCACGTGAAAGAATAAGGAAAAGGAGTGACAAAGCAACACACAAGGTCGTAGTACTTTGGATGGGCAGGATAGCACGGGAGAATGACTGGGGGACGGAGGTGCAGATTTAAGGACATTGTTCTCGGGTCTCGCAGGAAGGAGAGATGATGTGATGTGTTCTTACTTCTCCATTCACAAAGAAGAGAGAGGGGCCAGAAATGACATTGTCCATCAAGCGCACACATTTTATTCAAGTGGTTTGGTACAAAAGTCAACAAAGTACAGAGAGATCAAGAGCTCATGCATTCACAATTGATAGACACAGGACAGACATAATGATCATGTTAGTAGGGGGAATGACACGGATAGAGAATGTCGGAATGACAGAAGAAGAGGTGGACAAGTCAAAGGTATATCATCATTCTTGAATGGGGGGATGACGTAGCCGTGCTGGCAGAGCAGGAAAGGTATTTGATGCGGACGAGCAAGGAGTTGAGAAGGGCAACAACCAGAAAGTGACGGATGGTCGAAAGAAGATGACACTAGATGTACAACATTAGGACTAATGAGGTGAACGGCGAGACAAACCAAAGATGACACAAACAAAAGGACAAGCGAAATAGGATGGTCAATAGCAGCTGACAGGAACAAGCTTATGGTTTTGATTGGCCAGGGTGATAATGCACTGCTAGTGTTGATGTTGACCAAGAGGATCAGGTACAATGGACGGCAGCAAGAGAGGTGACAAATTGATGAATGATGTGGACAGAAAAACAAGCAGGCACAATTTTCAGGGTGATACCAGGGATCAGAGAGGACAGGAGCTTTGGGTACATTAATCCACGCTGCATTGAAGATCCCCATCCTTCGCACACTGTCATCCTACTTTGGTTTTGTGGCATGTCGGTTGCACAATTCGAGAACCAATGTTCCACAAATGGATGGATTGTCCATGTCAGTTTTCACAGAGAGCACAGCTTTTGATGCGGATGAGCGACAGGCACAGTATAAGACAAAAAGGATGGTTTGATTGCTGGAGCAGGGGGCGAGAAGGACTTGTGATGAGGAAAGCTCAAGGGCATGGATAACATACATAGATGAAAGCAGAGGCCAATGATGCCAGGATGGACCAAAGAGAGCCGGAAACACATTGAATCTTCATGCTGCCTCGGCACATCTCCATGGGCCACGCTGCATCAAACCCTTACATTACACACACACTGTTGTCCTACTTTTGGAATTGTAGCACATTGGTTTCCGCAATTCAAGCAACAATTTTCCATTAACAAATGGATTGTCAGTTTTCACAGAGAGCGCGGCATTTGATACAGATGAGCGACAGGTATAGTAGAAGAGGACAGTGGGATTGAGGCCGAGAAGGACTCATTCCCTCGCACTGAGAAAGAGGAGGACAGAAGGGAAGAGGGATGAAGTGAAAGAGTTGCAAGCAGGCGAACTCTCACAAATGAGTGACAGGTTGATGGGACTTAGGACTGGCAGGAGAGTTCCAAGAGTCACAGATTGGTTGTGTTCACTGGGGTCCATGCACACAAGCAACAGGAGTATCGGGAACTCGAGAGAGGTGGGTTTGGATGAATAGTCGAGCGACTGTACATCTGCAGGAGGATGTTGCATGAAAGAAGCAGTAACAAGCCGTAGTCCAACATACCTCTGCAAAACAAAAAACAAAACCTCTAACCCTCTCATGAAAGAGCTGTAGCGCGTCCGTTGGTGCAGGTCAAAAACAGATGGCAAATGAGCTATTGGATCGTCACTGTTCAATATACAGCCTAGATGTTGTTCGTTTCAGGCAGGAGACCAGCGGCTAAGATGGTGTTATTCCCATCAACGGTCGAGATCAAAAAATGTTGTGTCACAGGGTATCCAGAGAACACCGAGCACAGCATTGTAATGGACTTCAACGTCAACAGTCGATATTTATTCAACTGTGTTGCCCCATGAGTTGGCATGTTCCACATTTTGTTTCTTGCCCAGAATTTTAACCATATCTGTAATTGGTTTGTACATATTATTTCCAACACAATAAATTACTTGGAAAAAATCAACTTGAACATTTTTTAAGAAAGCCGGCCAAAAATATTAAATCTGTTCAGTTACAAAATTCCTCCAATTTTTCATAAATATTAATAAAGTGTGCAGGCTCAAAAGACAATCTACAACATACAGTCAAGACTCAAGACTGCATGAAGTTGAAATTATCTAGATATTTTGTCATGATGCATGCACAAAATCAAGTCTGACAACTTATTGATTAGCTTGTTACCTTTTGTTGAGTATAGGCTTCAGAGCACAGCTGTAAATGAAGAATTAAAAAGAAGTTAGCCTGAATATTGTGAGATTGAAATTTGACAAGAATAAAATAATATAGTGAGTAGATTTTGTTTGTCTGTGCTCCATAGTATTGCTAGCATTGTAAAATAATATTTATTGAGGATATGATATCTACCATGTCTTTTATTGAGCTTGTTTCCCACCAATAATGGGGCTTGCAAGTGGAAACATCTAAACTGATGGTGGATTTGAATTAAAAACCAAGTCTGCATATAAAATTTGACAAAAAGACAACCAGTAGACAGCCCATATGACTTACACTAACAGGACTTAGAGTATAGTGGGCAGAAGCTTGTGACAAGAATAAAATAAAAAACATAAATAAGCTGGAGAATTTGTATGTGCAGGAATTGGCCCAGCAGGCGTATTACTTACTTTAAGTATACTGACCAATTTACAGGTTGGATTTGATCACCCCTTGAACTTGACTACCCTAGTTGTATTGTCATAAATAAAGGTATACATGATTAAATCTTGTCAGTTATACTACAATTTCCATATCAATGATAACTACAAGGCCAGAGTGATTTCCAAAACATATACAACTACCATAACTACTTTGACTAAGTATACCACTATAATGAGCTGGAATCCAGCAGTGAACATTTTGTGTCAATATCCAACTCTTATCCACATATAAAGACATGGAACTGTTAGCCAGCAACAATTGCTGCAATGGGTAAATAATATGAAATGTTGATGGAGAATTTTTTTCTACTTTGCTACCATCAGGCAAGATGGTGCTTGAAGTAATCATTTCTTCTGATTGACCTTCTACAAAATTCCAAATGCACACAGTTTTATCATCTGATCCAGAGACAACTCTGGTCCCATCCTGTGAGAATGCAACAGATGTTACCTGGTCTGAGTGGCCTTGAAGCTCAGCCTCCATCTGGCCTGTTATTGCATTCCAAATGCACACAGTTTTATCACGTGATCCAGAGACAACTCTGGTCCCATCCTGTGAGAATGCAACAGATGTTACACAGTCTGAGTGGCCTTGAAGCTTAGCCTCCATCTGGCCTGTTATTGCATTCCAAATGCACACAGTTGTATCCCATGAACCAGAGACAACTCTGGTCCCATCCTGTGAGAATGCAACAGATGTTACACAGTCTAAGTGGCCTTGAAGCTTAGCCTCTATGTGGCCTGTTATTGCATTCCAAATGCACACAGTTTGATCCCCTGAACCAGAGACAACTCTGGTCCCATCCTGTGAGAATGCAACAGATGTTACCCAGTCTGAGTGGCCTTGAAGCTTAGCCTCCATCTGGCCTGTTATTGCATTCCAAATGCACACAGTTTTATCATCTGATCCAGAGACAACTCTGGTCCCATCATATGAGAATGCTACCGATGTAACATTAGCCTCACATTTCATCACAAGCTCTAATGAGCTCCAGGCCTCTGCTAATCCCAAATTCATCTTTGGCACTTTACAAACATCTGTGCTATAGATTTTTCGTATCAATGACCTCTTTGGTAGCCAAACAAGTGCTGATTGATAAACCTCCATACAATGTTTTTCAACACATTCAAAGCTTTGGAGAAGCCATTGACGGGCATCATAAATTAGACTTTGAAAGTCATCCAATGTGAAGGTCTGGTAAAAAATATAAGTATTTAACTTACACAAATTACTATAATAGGTTACATACCAACATAGTAGTGAGCATATGCTCTAATGATTTTATTGCAGTCTCCAGCTCCCCTAGAATGCTTAGACACTCTATCCAGTGCAAAAGATGCTGATTGAGGAAGTCATGAAGAGCCTCTTTTAGCTTTTTAATAACATCCTTTTCAACAGTATCAAAATTCCCAATTGCTCCAAAATGAATGGCCCAATAAAGGCATGAATATTTAAGTGCTGCAGAAATTTTATCAGCGCTCTCTTGAGAGTTTGTTCTGTCTTTGTGTGATATTGTAAGCCCTTCTGAGAGCTCACCCATGTTGCGCTTGAGTGACCGATTCATCTCCTTCAAACATTGCAAGGCCAATGTTTCATGAGCCTTGGAAGCAACAAGTGAAGGAAATGAAGGGCAGAACTTTGGATTACACCGCTCATTATTGGTTATAAAGTCAGGAAATGATGCATGAAATGGAGCAACTGGAGACCCAGGCTGTGTAGGAATGTGAATAGTAGAGGCAAGAGGGGCCAAAATTGAGCCAGCATCCTTTTCTGAAAGAGAATTAATGGCTGCCATTGGCAATGGAGTGCAAAGGAATACAATAATAGACACAATATCATGCATGTTATTGCGTTCTTGAGGATCCAGTTTTTGGCAAGCATTTTCCAAAATTGCACCATACAAACCATCAATGTGGCTTTCAAAGTTTTGGATTGATTTTTGGCCTAGTTTGATCAATGCAGACAGCCGACCTTTGTACAGGTGACCACCATCATCAATATAGCGAGCAGCAGTTGCTGCATAAATAAAAAGTGTTCCTGAAAGTTTGACAAGACCAGACAGTTCACTTGATAAAGGCCATGAATCCATGCTCTTGTTACGCTTTGTGTTGATGTCTGACAACACCTTGATAAGATATGTCTGGATGTCCTTTTCAACCACAACCCTTTCAATTTCATGAAGATAGAAACAGTGCTGAACAGCCTCTCTAGATTCAAAGGCCTCACGAATGCGAGGTTCATCTCGACTAGCTATAAAGATCTTCAGAGGAATTTTAGAGTCTGCATATTGAAGAACAAGATCAATAAAGGCAGAAACAGCTCTAAGATTGTCACATTCATCAAGGGCATCAATGACAACAACTTTGTATGGCCCATTCACCATTCCAGCAGTTGCTTGGATAGGGTCATAAACAAGTTTCTGGAACTGAGCAGCCATGTTAGAGTAGGATGTTTGTGCCAGATCAGGTTCAAGTTCAATAGCCTTGACAATCTCCGATTTGATGGTAGGCGAAGCTCTAGCAAGCGCATAGGCAATAACAGGAATGATAACTCGTGCATTTGTGGTCTTTTCAGATGCACGGGATGCAAAGAAACTAGCAGCAAGCATGTTCTGCCTTGCGAGTCTCTCACAGAATGTGTGGGCAATAGTCGATTTCCCAGTTCCGGCCATACCAACCATCCAGTAGACATTTTGGCCACTAAGATCAAGTGCCCAGGCTTCCAAGTCTTCGAGGACCTTGACACGAGTACCTTCCATGCAAGTCGTAGGGTCACCGTAAGATGACTGTCGGGTGTTATAGGACACCATTTCGTGATTTAGTTTCTCAATGGAACCTGCGGCTACATGAGCTCGATTGACCAGTAATGAAATATTGTACTTCACCAGAATTCATTCGCTATGGGTTCATTGATTAGTTTTTGCTATGATTCGGTTATTAGAAAGACTGAATACCTGTAAAATGTCGTCCACCATTTCCTCGACCTTAAGCTGAGTGTCCATCTGGAAAATAGATTAGTATCTGATCGAGAGTACATCAGAAAGGTATGAAGATAACCTGGAAAACGTCGCATAGCATGCGTACATTCCTCAAGGACTTCAGTATAGCATCCGCATTTTTGTTTCCCTGGGCAACACGGGACACCATTGATTGATCTTGTGATGACTCGACTGACTTGAGTTGTGTGGCAAGAGCACTTAGAAGCACGGATGATTAGGAAGTAGAAATAAGAAACATAAAGAGACGTGACATACCTGGAGAACATAACAATTCGATGATCTAACGCCCGTATGCCATTGTGTTTCTTGTACTTTTCGATGATTGAGACGATAGCTTCCAGGCTTCGCTTCAGCTCGTCCAGCTCCTTTTCATTCCCCGAGATAGTCTGATTGATGATATCTCATCAATTAGTAGTAAACTAAATCATTGAGGACTGAATGACGTACCTCTACAAGCCCGATAATTGTTGTGATTGCGGATGTAGCTGCCTTCAACGGCGGAAATATATCAGAGCAAGCGTAAAGTGCGGCAACTACCGTCTTAAATCCTTCATAAGCAACACCTGCCGTCGCTTTTGCCTCCTGCATTTTCGTTTTGGGACCCTCCACATCGTGATCCTGAAGCCTACCGAGCGTTCGATATTCGTCGACTAGTGGAACCATGGAGGCCGTCGTGGAAACTGCAGACAACGTGATCTTCAATTTGGCAGAAATGGGGTGGCCTTTGGTATCCGTCAAAGGAAAACCAGCCGCGTCTGACATAAAATCGTTAGCGTTAACGTGTACATACGTCGAAAAATACACTTACTAGCATTATCGAGGAAATCTTCAACTTTCGCCTCGTATTCTGCTACCGCATGCTTGAATAGAGATATTTTGTCTCCGAATCCACGATAGAGAACAATTTTAAGCCTAGACGATGACTCGAATCGTCTGATTACAAGAGATGAACATCAAAAGATTCTGTAAGAGCTCAACGAAACACTCACATTTCATGGTTAACGTTCCATTCCCATTTAAGCGACGAGGAGCGAGGTACGGTGTATGCCGATTTTGCGACCTCTTTCTTCCCAACGAACAACCGTACGGAGTA
The DNA here is from genome assembly GCA_964017145.1 of Agrocybe praecox. Taxonomy (NCBI): domain Eukaryota; kingdom Fungi; phylum Basidiomycota; class Agaricomycetes; order Agaricales; family Agrocybaceae; genus Agrocybe; species Agrocybe praecox. The sequence goes on along the minus strand of OZ024845.1, from coordinate 2,906,633 downwards.
GTAGGATCGTATCACCCGTTTGCCATTCTCGACGTCGCCTTCAAATTCAATATCTATATTGATAAATATCAGCAGAATGGATTACATCACAGAGGTCTAATACGGACTCTGTAAAATTGCGCGAAGTTGCTGGGGTTTCGTGGTTGACATATTGAGCAAATATCACTTGAGTGTAAGAGAGCAAGTTTGGGAAGCGAAGGTGTGTGTGGCAAGCAGTGCATCGGGACTCGGAGTCGCAGGTCTCACGCGCACGTTTGTCATTGGTGCGCTAAAATTATGCCACCTTCCAGAGGCCACCAGACCGACCCGTTTGGAACGAACTTTTCGACTTGCCCTGTTCCCCGGCGATGTGTTTTGTTCTGGCAGCATACCGGATCGAGTCGGTTTGCAGAGAAGTATCTCTCTTTGCTGCCGGAAACGACGCCTCCGTCGACATTGCCTGCTAGTCTTGTGCCCGCGGCAAGGGTTGTGCCCAGTAAAGCCCAGAACAGGCATTACTCTGCCGTGAAGAAATCCACTTACCTGCCTCTTCGCTCGTCCGCGTCAAATACCTCGCCAGTCCTTTCCTCTCTCTCACCTCTCCGCACCGCTTATCACCCTCAGCATCTCGTCATTCTCCTCCCTTTCGATCAACAATCCTTTAATCCGCCCACCTCCATCTGCTTACTTATAGGCTGCCTTAGACGTCGATACATCTCAACCGCATACACATCATATATCATTCTCCCTCTTCCGATGATCCAAGAACATCGACGTATCCTCGACTTGTCCACTTCTCCTTCTGTCATTCCGTCATTCCCTGTCCGTGCCATGCCCCGTTGAGATTGAGATTGATCATCCCGTGTGTGTTATGCCCATCGCTCGTGAACGCGTGGACTGAACTCTCACCCTCTACGTCGTCCAATTACGCATCAAACAAGAATAGGATGTATAACTGTGATGTGGTTGGAACTCGGTCGCGTTTAACTTCTCCGTTTGTGCGTTGTTGGTTGATTGAAGATTCAGGCCTGCTTGTTATTCATGGGTCGAAGGCATCGGGACGACACGAAGGTTTTTTTTTTTTTAGTCATGCGTAAGTTTTATGAAACAATCGCATCGCGTTTACGAGGCTTACTTTCCACCAGTTGCGAAGAACCCGTTCGTAGGCTTTCAGAGCTGTTTGAACCCCGACTCCTGCTTCCAATTCAGTTCTTCCTCCACGATAACTCATCTCGTCAAAGTCAACACATGCGTTGAGGACGGAACTCGAGATCAAATGCGAATGTCATCTGGTATGGGGATTCTTGCCTGTGGAACACATACAAACTTCAGGATAAACGGTACCCTTCGAATGGGTCTGTATTTGCGTTCATCATCTCAACTCAATGTTAACACATTCTTTGATAGCGTAGCACTAGAACCCGTCGTCCTCGCACGCCGTAACCACTTCAACTCTCGTTCTCAGCAACATCGTGGTTCTCGTTCGATCCCAGGAATCCATCATCAATTCTATCACTCCCAGAGCTAGGGCTTGCCCGCCGATGGTAACCTCATTGAGGAGTGTGTCGGTTGGAAGGAGAGTAGGGCGCCGCTCCATCCTGTCGCTGGTAGATATGTGAGTTTTTGTCGTTCTTACACGCATATACGGGTCATGGGCCAGACGGCAGACACATAGAGTCTGGCCAACTCTTTGTATAGTAGACTGTTACTGATTCCGTTTTCTCTCTGACTTTAGTCTTTTTTCTCTTCACCACGCTCTTCAATTACCGTGTCTCCGGCGAATCTCGAAATATATATTTATCACCTTATCCAGTACCCCAGGCTCGTTGCACGCCATATCGACGAGAACCTTCAAATGAACCGAGGCCCGATTTACTGGCCCAAACATCTGCTACTCAGCGACTCAGTCACGACGCACACTTCTCCCTCATCGCATGTTTCCTTGGCCCTTGGCCCCAGGTCAAAACTCAGAGCTTGATGGTTTAACATCTTCTGGCCCTGTGAGGTACGTTTTCGAGTTAATCTTCGTTCATTTAACTCACAGCGTATTCATGTATAGCATCTCCTCGACACCGCCCAACTTCTGGTATACTTAACTCGAATTGTAACTTCTTGCACTGGGATCTGGTTCGTACCTACCCCGTCCTATGCATAAGCTGTCGCTGACGTTATCACTCCAATTCGTTTCTTTCGTTTTTAGGATTATGGCTCATCGCTCGACACCGTCATGTAAGGACAATGTAGCTTGAGCTCAAGTCAGGCCATACATACCACCGCGACATTCAGCAGGCTCATGTTGGATTTACTCTCCGTCGTTTCTCAATACGCTGCACGCAGAATTGATCATCGATAGCTGTGTCGTTGGTTTATATACAGCCCGAATGTGCGTTTCTTGTTTCTGTTCTTTTCTGCTTTTCCTCTCGTTAACCCGTTCATTTTCTTCGCGTGAATTAGGCTGTGAGATGCTGTTGTCGTAGAGCCAGTCTTTGCACCTTTACACGGAACTATCTTGCTTCGGGATATATTTTGTTTCGTCGAACACTTGCATTTCCGTCGTCGATGGCTGTGTCGCTTGTTTATTTATAGCTCGGAAGCGTATGTATCTTTCTTTTTCTTTTTGCTTTCTGTCTGCTAAACGGACGCATTTTTTTCTGAAAATTAGGCAGCGCGAGACTGAGAGGAGCGTCAACCACTGGAATTCTGCCGAGCTCACTATTACGCTCCTGATGATCTCCGGAGTGGTTATGCGCTGGCACTGGCTGCTTGCGGGTCTTTTACAGGTCATCTAGCCTCGAAAATAGTCGGGCGTTGCGGTTGATCTAGGAGCCCTCAGCTATAGATGGCTGGAAGGCTGCATAAGACAAGCAAAATTCGCTTTGCCCTGTTCCTTTCGACAAATTTCCAAGAGCCAGAAATGTATGTATTTCAAGACTTCACATGCAATTATAGCTGAACTGATATCGATTAGGTTTTGCCCGATGAGTCTTCCCAGAAGTTCGACACGGACGACTCTTAAGCAAGTATGATCCATAAGGGAGGGCAAGAGTGTGGAATGTGACTCCTGCTCGACGACCACCTAGCAGAGACGGAATTCCGTGTGGGCGGTAACCGTGTGATTCGGTTTCGAACGTACGAGCTGGTCTTCGAAAGGAAGTTAATGTCTGCGGGGAGATTATTACTTAGCCCACTAGGTCATCTTCCTACAGTGCTGTAATATATAGCACATTCATGCATAAAGTCTCTCGAACTCTCCATTTAAACTCTCCTGCTAGTCTCATCTCCTTTTCCTCAGTGCGAGGGAATGGGTCCTTCTCGCCCTCAATCCCACCGTCATTTTCTATCGTCCCTGTCGCTCATCTGCATGAAATACCGTGCTCTCCGTGAAAACTGACGATCCAACTGTTCATGGAAAAGTGACTCTTGACATTTGCGGCAACTACGACAGTGTGTGTAATGCGAGGGATAGAGGACGTTTGGCGCAGCACGGATGGGGACGTACTGAGCTCCACCTCGTCCAATTGCAGATCCGGTCCCCTCCGATCCATCCTTTCGTCGGCCTTTGCTATTACCTCGACAGTATCCGCGTTGTTCGTCAAACTTCTGCGGAATTTGCCTCTTTCCCGCTGTTGGACAACTCTGACAATGCTAGCAGTCCATTATCACCCTGGCAAATCGAACTCGACCTGCTCTTACTGCCCCTATTGACCATCCTCTTCCAATTCCGCCCTTTCATCCGCGTCGTCCTCGGCTTGCTTCGCCATTCGCCTCCAGGCTCCGCCAACATAGCCAGTCCCAATGATGTCTATCAAGCCCATTCGATGTCAATCGTGGTTCTTCCGGGTCATCCCGCACATCCGATGTACCGCTTTCATGCTCGCAACTTCTTCTCACCTTTTCTCATGGCTCCTGTCGCGTCGTTCCGTCCCATTTTCGTCACCCCCTTCTCCCTCGACAGTGCCAAGTGGCGTACCCTCTGATTCATCCAGTCATTCTCCACCTCCGCGCCCTCCTGCTCTCCAAAATGGACAGACCATGCATATGTACCTTCCAACCCATCTCTGCTAGCCACATCGATCAATGACACCTTGTGTGCTGCGTTGTTCCCGTCGCTTCTGAATGTAGCACCTTGATTCGACTTTCGTACATGCCCGGATGTGATGGAATTTTGGCGCTCTCGATCTTGTCATCGTCCTCCCTTTGCACTCTGTCGAACCTCTATTGCTCTCTGCCCTTTCTCCCCTTGATCCGCCCACCTCCATCTGCTTACTTATATACTGTCTCAGACGTCGACATACCCCACCTCTAGTCTTTGAATCGCGGCAACCGATGTGTTACAAGTTCAGAATAGGACGACAGGATGGGGATGCTCGATGGAAGATGTACTGACGCATCAACCTTGTGAAGCACGCATCCAATGTCCTCGGTCAACATTACTCCAGTCCGTTGTTACTCTGCTCGGATTCCATCCAATCGTCTGCCCCTCTGCTCCCCGCCAAATCTGCTCAACCTGCCTCATCGCTTCGTTTAATTCCCCTCCTACGTACCTCTGTCATCCGTCATATCCCGCGAGCGAATGAACAACGATCGCTGTCCCAGCAGAATGCCTAAGACAATGTACCATTTAATTCATCCATCCCTCCCACCCGTCGCTCTCGGCCTCTTTTGTAATGTGCCTGTCGCTCGTTCGCCTGCACTCTCCGTAGCTCCGACTCAGCGTGGCTGCGTCGTCCCGTCCCTTTTTCATCAAACCTCCGTTCCTCCATCTGCATCATACCCGTCGCCCTCGTAAACATGCCACCCCCAATATGGACAGTCCAAGGATATGTACCTTCCGATCCGACCACCCCATTCGCTGCTACTCTGTCAAGCCGCGTCGATCCATGAAGATGATGTACTTTGAAGGATTGGCGTCCAGTTCTCAAAAACATCACAAACTCCTATAGGATGTGTCAGACGCATCTCATCGCTCCTGTTTTGCCGTCGCGTCCGCGTCGTTCCGAATGCCTGAAGTCTAGACTCTAGGCTCACGCACCTTTCTCCCTGACGTATCCTACGATTCATCCTCCCCTCTCCATCTGTCGTGTTCGGCGTGCCCGTCGAATCTTTATTGTGCTTTGACTGGTAAATTATTTTCTCCTCTACACACCTTGCATCATTCTCCCTCTTGAAATGGTCCAATCCAAGAACGACAACATACCTTCGACTTTTCCACCTGTCCTGGCATTTTCTGCTACTCCATTCGTGTCATCCCCCCGGTGACATCGATCATCCTGTCTGTGCTCAGTGCTGCGTCCATTGTTTGTCAACGCGTGAGGTGTCGTTGGCCTTATCCTCTCGTTTCTCACCTACATCCTCAAACATCTCATGCATGCAGTCTCGCATATACACAACACATCGGCTCAGGTCTCTCTCGGTTTTGCATTCTGCCTAGACGTTTGAAGGTATGTTGTATTATTCTCTACACATCGGGTGTCATGTAAATCTCAATTTGTATCAGTAACGACTAATCAACGGAAGTCCAAGTGCCGCACCTTGCGTCTCACAGAGGAATTGACCCGCTCAGAGACTCGGAGCACGCAAAGCTTCTGCCCTTGATCCTAACATGGAGAAAGTCCCAGATTCCGTGGTTGTGTGGAGAAAGATCTCGGTGCATCCCTTATTCTTTTTGTTATGATGTGCCAATCTAACGTGCGTTTTCAAATCATTCAGAGTGTATCACGGTCATCCGGTGCCTATTTAGTATCGATACTGTGGGGCGCGTACGCGAAGGTATCACGCTCGATGTACCTCTTCACTGATATATCTATTCTCACAGTGAAGACACTCGGCGGCGCACTGTTGGATCATTGAACGGTGTGTATTTTCTGACTTGACCTTTTTATACGAATCTGACGTGCGTTTCTTATTGAAGGGCCATATCGACTTACTGATACTGACCTGCTTTTGCGTAAAGCGTCGCGCTCACTATATTTCTTCACTTACTGCTCAAATTATAGTCAAGAACAAGAACACTCGTTGGGCGCAAAAGATGACTTACAGGTGTGTATTTTCCGACTTGACCTCTTCATAAAATATGCTAACTCTTCGTACTATAGTCGTTTTTGCGTTCTGGCCATGCATACATCTATCACACTACAACCAAACGCGCTACCACCTACCTTAGACCAGACATAATTTCTTTGTGAGAAACCGGCAAGCGCTCTTGACTACTCCGAGGTATGTATACTCCACTACATTCACCATGTACCCGTAAATGCTATAACATGTCGTATCCATGTTTCGAAGTTATATGCCTCTATCCCACTGGGTACGACTTGCGTAGCTTACTATCTGTAGCAAGCGCGCTACCACTTTACAATAAGCCCTTCGCGGAGAATGAGCCAGGGTATCCGCTACAGTACATAAATGCCATAATATATCATATACATATTCCTAGATTCAGAATCAAATTTCTACTTGATTGCCTTTGTTAGCGCATAAAGAGTTGGGATTTACTTCGGAAGATCTACAGTCCATAGATAAGATAAAATAAAAACTGTGTACTTGTGATAAGAAATTCAGAATGATGACGGGCGCTTAAATCTTGTATCTCAAGAACACATCTTGATTGCGCTCTTTTCTCCATAAAAAAAGCCTTCGTATAAAAGTATACGTTTTCTCTACTTATATCTGTAGGTACCCGATTGTCACTGACTTCTCATTCGATACAGCACACCCTACATCAATCGAACGACCTACCCTTACCTCCTTCCCCTTTGCACCTGGTTTCTCCTTAGGGGTTGATTTACACGTAGTTCAAATAACGCTGAGTCCGCTGCCAAGTGTCTCTTAACTTAACTCATTCAATTCAGACATGAAATGAACGCCGGTTAGTGTAGAAGATGCGCACGCACGATGCCAAATGAAGAACTTGCCGTATTTCGTTGTTTCCAGGGAATTTTATGCGTTTGTTCTGGGCGCTATACGTTATACTATTCTCTAAAGATATGCTCTAACGTATTCCGTGAGACGCCTTAATAAAGGGAGCTCTATATGTTCTGCTACGATCCCCTCTTTTATTTGAGCGCCGTGCGTTGTAGTACGCTCAATTCATCATATTTCGGCCAAATTTAATTTGTATAAATTTTAATACACTCTGTATGACATATCATACTCACCCAAAAAAGGTCTGGCCCACAGGATGCACTGCAATGTTTGATTTTCTCCATGTCCTCCTCCTCCCCGGATTCACAATTAAATAACTCACAAAAAAGCACCGCCCTTTCTCACACGTCACTCTGAATAGCGTTAAACTACTCGGCTAAAACCATTTCAGAAGGCGATCTAGCTCCCGAATCGTGTGCTCGACCTGTACAAGTACATACATCCTCCCTGTAAATTCTGTGCATATTCGCGCTCCCGGTCGCGTTCCGAGGGTTGTGTTATGTGAGGGATGTTAATGTAGGTTGAAAATATTTTCTATGCCAGAAATTTTGTCTGTGCGAGTGGAGAAAAGAAAGAAAAGGAACACTACATGTTATGTTCGATAATTGGGCAATAAATTCGATTTTCATGTTATTCGAACCAATCTGTGAGTGATATATGTGAAGTTAAAGTAAGTATCTATAAGACATTTACATTGAGATAGAAACAAGTGTTGTAATAGAGCAGCAAAAGAAGGATACATTCGCGAGATCTTGATTTGGGGGCTCATCATGGGTTCACATCGAAATTTTTTATTTCACTGATGTAACGAACACATAGGTTTGTAAAATTTATATAAGACTAGCTACTTCGCTTGGATAGAACAACAGCTCATCGAGCTTGTCTTTCCTCCTCTTCTCCGCTCCATATAAGCTCAACACACACGTACCTTGTAGGCGGCTACGATCAGCTCGTCGTCGCTTGCTGACTGCTTCGTTTCGAAAGAATCATAGTGCGGCTCATAGCACATAACGCAGCGAACGAGTAGATGCTGTGGTAAGTTTTTCTTTCTCCACACATGTATTGAACACTTACTGTCGTCCATCTTAGTTTGCTTGTTCTCCAGCTCTTCTCGCCGCCTGCCCGCTTTGACGACGACCGAACATGACCATATCGATTCACGCTGGATTAGCGAGTGGGAACACAATGGTGAGTGATTACGACCTACAGCGAACACGAATATGACACTTACATTTGATGGAGCTCGTTCCATAGCCCACAAGTCGAAATCAACACGCTGAATCAACACGCTGATAAGTGTTTGGATTCCGCACAGGTTGAAGATGACACTTACATGAGCCACCTCTCGGTTCTGCGCTATCCATCCATCGAAGACCTCGCTGCCTCATCTTCCTGCACACGTCAACGAGGGGGTCTCTCGAACGAACCTTGTTTGCGCGCTGACAAGTCAAGGTCGATCTAAACACCAGGGTAAGTGTTTATGAATTACGGCGAACACAATTCCCTATTTCCAAGGACTACAGCGCAGTAAGTGTTCCGAAATTGAGCAGATATTGAAAAAAAAAACTTACATGTACCACCTCTAGGTTCTGCAGTACCTTTGCGATGGAAGCCCTCGCCGTCTCACCCGACACACGTCAAACACAGAATCCCGCGATCTACGGTCTGATACGATGGTAAGTGTTTATACATATGAACTATCAAAAAATGTGAACAGGATACTTACATGTATCTTTAACAGACTCACACGACTCCTTTACTTTGATCGGAGGACGATGGTAAGTGCTTGAAGGTTGCGCAGAGGTTGAAAGCCATAATTACTTGTTTATCGCGTCTAGGTTCTGCACTCTTGCAACCAAAGACCTCCCGCCTCATCTTCCTACACCCGCCGACGCCGGGATTACTTCGACGAGCTCGGTTTACGATTATCGAAACACGACGGTAGTCATGACGATCCCTACACAATGGTAAGTTTTCAGAAATTCGGCCAAACGCGATAATGGCACTTACCTGTGTACCCATTTCTAGATTGGTCTAAACACGAGGGTAAGCAGTTTGAAGTGTCGACAGGCTGGAGTAAAATCTTACAGACTTCTAGGCAAGCGGCGCTCTTTCCTCTGAGACTACAAGCTTGATTGACAGGTGCAGACGACTGCTGTGGCTCAGCGGTGCCGGTGAGTGTCCGCAGTTCTGCACGACTCGAAAACGATGCTTACATGATTTATAGGCTTTTCCGTTTGACCGCCGCCATTTCGACGAACGAACATAAATCCAAAGAGGTGATTCCGAACGGCCGACACGTTTTAGGCAACAAAACGGCGGGAAAGAGGGGCACGAAAATGAGGCAAGGTTGGAGTTGGGGCTGAGATGATGCGGGATGGATGGAATTGAGCGATAGTTAGGGGGAAAGGAACACCAAGCCAGAGATGGGACAACGGTGCGCGTAAGTTTCTATAAACAATGACATCGTATTCAAGAGGCTTACTGTTGAATAGGAGGACGCGATCCGACTAAGATCTTCCCATCCACGCTGCATCGAACGTCCTCTATCCCTCACATTACGCATACAATTTCCGTCCTATTTCTGATATCGCAGCGCGCTGGCTGCCGCAATTCTAAGACTGATTTTCCGCGAGCAGTTGGATCGTCAGTTTTCAGAGAGTGGATGAGCGCTGAGCGACAGGCACAGTACTTGGAAGAGCGACAGGTCGATGGAACTGGCAGGAGGGTTCGGAGAGCCGTATATTAACGGTCACTGAGAGGACTTGAGTCCATGCGCAGAAGTGGCTTTGACGAGAGGCTGGGAAAACAATCGATGAAGGAGGACGTTGCATGGAAGAAACTGCAAGAAAAAACTTGAGGCGTACGTACATAATCCAAAATTAGACGTCGGGCCGAATACGACCGATCAACGTTCAACGTTCAACACCGACATGACCAGGATTGTTACGGTGGTTAAACACTACGACGACCACGAACCTCGCTCGCCGACCCTCTGTGTCCCACCCACACCTTACATAATATCTGGTTTTAAACCACTATGAGCTAACGACATGCTATATGAAGAGTGCGAGTGGTCAAGAACATGTTTTTTTGGGAATCTGAGCCTTGTGTGCAATTGAGCAGACAGAAGGTACGCTTCCGTCCTTCTTTCGTTATCGTTTAGTGCTTCAATGCTGAATTTGATTGAACTGACTATCCCTCAGATCTCAGGGATATACTAAGGCAAATAATCTGTCCTATGCCGTGTACATGCTCCGCCCAACACAGAAATTCGCGCAACAATGACACTACCGTCGTCGTTCGTCGATGGTATTTTTTTTTATCACCCCCTGCTCATTGCGCGATCTATGTAGCAGTCCATGTACTAGTACCCACTTCAGGATGCCCAAGATGCTTAGGGAGAAATGGTGAAAGGGAATGGGAGCGGGAGCGGGAAATGGAAACGAGCCACCACTGGTTCGGTCCAAGCGCCAGGCACTCGCGAGCTATCTCCTGTGTGTAACCCATCCTCTGTGCTGCTGGATACGTGATCCCGATCGTCGTCGTCCTTGCCTGCTAATTCGATGGTGGCAAGTAGGGTTGTGCCCAAACAACTTGAGTCACTCTTTTCCTGCGAAGAAGGCCCTAAAATACCAGCACTACCTCCTACTCTACCCTCACCGCAATATACCTGGAAGAATGGTAGCGCCTCATATACATAGGTCGATGTTGTCATGTTAGGCCAGCTCCGTTACAAGAAGGTACTTTGGTCGCACCTTGACGCTATGTGGATCTCCGCGGAACGTGCAGCTGAGCTACGCACTTTCACGCGACGCAACGAGCACCCAGCTAACGTCGTACGTCATATCGACGTGCAAGAGGTCGTCCGGCAAATCAAGACAAGACTTCGTATCCCATTTGAATGGACCGTTCACCCAGTGTCATGAGCAAGACTCTCCCCGTTATGGATTTCCTAGGGCAGACACACGAAGGAAACAGCTTTGTCATGGGGTAAAACGTCAGTTGGAATGCAAATGGCGTGTGAGTTCTCTTTTTTGTTTTTATTCCACGGATAGCACCTTATGTCTTACCTCTACCAGCGTATCCTTACGATCTTCAGGACATAAGGATTGTGTTAT
>OZ024845.1:2791196-2895409 GCA_964017145.1 Agrocybe praecox | reverse complement strand
GGATTGATGATGGACAAACCTTTCTCCTTTCTGGAGATTTCCAATTCCCGATGGAAAAATCATCTCGGATCTGCCACAGAAAACTCCGCCCACACCTGTGTGCCTGAGTCCCCTGGAAAATCGAGTTGAAGCTTTTTCCAAAGCTTGCAGCCCTACGCAGGTGCTGATCTAACGAAGGGTCAGACTCCAGAGAAAATAACAGTGAAATGTTGTATCATAATTACTCATGTCCTCGTCGTTTGCTCTGCTCACAATATAAGATTCGAACGGTTGGCGAGGTGTGAAGAATGCCCATCCGATGCCAAGACCAGGGTCCTGAGAATAATTTGACACCAATTGATTTTTCAGTCTGAAGTTCACATCCATACATACGAAGAGCATGTAAAGAAACCTGATAATTAGAAGAATAAATTAATAGAATGGATGTATGAGCACACAATCGAACTCACATCATTTCAGGAGGCGAATCTCTCCATCCTTCAGGTAAGTTTACATTGTCTCGCAGACAGGAAGGACATTGGATGGCAAGTTCGCCGGCACGAGTTCCAGATACCCCCGAAATATCGTGAGCACAACCACCCCATTTCAACATCTTAATATGTCTCCATTGGAGAATCATGCGCATCAATGGGCGGTAGCGTTGCTTAGGGACCGATAATCCAGTATTGACAGTGAGCTTCTCGATTGCGTGATAAAAGTCATAAGTTGATGCTTTCGTTGTGAGCGCCATCTTGTGAAGAAGATCTAGTAACGAGAATGTGGCGCATGTCTTAACCGAGAGCTGCGATGCCGGATAGAATCCACGACGGAGTAACTGGATGTGTGGTGGAATAGCACGGTCGCAGCCGCAGTACTGAAACGCGACGGCATGGATACCGTTTGTGTGGAGAACCAGCAGTGCTTGATGGCACGGGATTGGATTGGGGCAATATAGACTGCCGTGGTTCAGTTGAATTGCAAGACCCATGTCTTTGAGTGAAATGGGAACAAATTTAGTCCCAGTCCAACTCTAAGGGAGATCAATGAGTTACAAAATATCATGACTGTGCAATGTTCTCACCAATATCAAATGTAAGGGATGTGTATGATGACGTTTCAAGCAACATGGGGCGCATCCCAAATCGGGAACCAAGCAGTCTTGACAACGAAATTGAGGTGTTCCTGGTTCTTCAACTTTACAAGAAATACAATCTGGACAGGTGGTTGCTGTTCTAAAGTCGCCTCGACCAGCCCATCGTACGATTTCATCCAGGTATAGCTGACGGTGATTCTCCTTCCAAACAACGTGAGGTCTTTTCTGTGAAGTTATCAGTTATCTTATCTTATCGTTGAACCTGTACTAATCTATTCATAGATTCCTATCTCACCGAAATGCGACTCCGCTTATATCTCTTTCTTGATGGCAGCTCTTCGATTCGGACCACACCAGAATCAAAAATAGAACCGTCTAATACATCGTTATATTGATTATCGCTTGGATCCAGCAATAATTCAGGATCGTCAAGTGGTTCCCAGGTGTTAGTGTCCATCCAAGATGGATCATACGCCGTCCGCTCCGATGGTGCCGTTAAGTGAGTGCGAGCTTGGCCAACTCGAAGACGATGTCCCTCACGAACATGTATATGTTGTCGGTCGCCAGGCAGAGGAACAACATTGTGATAGGTCATAACTTCATCATGGTTTCTTTTCTGTGAGCGCCGTAGGGTAGACATAGATATAGATTTAAGTTGAGAGAATTTGAAATGTTGGGAGAGTTAGATAACAGGTAGAATGGGTCCTGTAGAAGGCTCATTCAAGATGAATTGTCCTTTTATGTGGAAATTCAGTGATATAGACGTACATGTAATTTATTAGTATGCGATCCATACATATTTAATATGACTAAGTGCTTGAGAGAATGATAATAACGAGTGGTAGGTAAAGAATAGAGCGTAGAGAAGTAATTTACAATGAGACCAGTCTAAAATAGCACGCGGGGTGATTTTGTAGGGTTTTAACTGTTCGAAACTCAAATAACAAGCTGTTGCTTGCCTGAAGCAAGGGTATTTCGCTCTCAATATAGAGCTAATTTACAACAGATCACAAGGTACATAATTTAAAGCGAGGATAAACACGGGTTACTTTCCAATGCGTGTTTTTCATATTCATGTACTGAACCGCAACTCACTCAAGCCAATGTTGGCTTCCATTCACGCGTCGCTAGTTCAGATTTACTCTCAAGGTACAGATTGACTTGAATATATAAAAATTGTAGCAAATTTTAATATTTATGATGACATGCTATTAACTATAGTACATCTACAGTATTTAGACGAAAACAAATGAGCGGAGAGCTTTGCACTCGCAGAGTGTCTTGCTTCGAAAGAGGTAGAGTTGTAGGATAGGTGTAAAAATAGATTTGACATACCAAACGGAGCTGCACGCGTACTCGGTTGCGTTATAATGGACTTAGCGAAACTCTCAGAAATTCGGACCGCGCTTATAAATAAGCGACGCCAGTTGCCTTTAGTTTCTCTGGTTTTCTCCAAACAATCAACACATGGGTCGAGAAGCACCACCTAAAGTCTCTGAAGCGGAGCGTGGAAAGGAATACCGCAAGAAATACTACAAGTAGTAAGTTCTGAGGAGTTGACTTATTGACGTTGTCTGCTTACCTTTCTCTATAGCAATATTTTTGAAGAGCGGCAGAAGAACAGAGATAGGGCTCGTAGGTTCGTAATCAATGCCTTTGTTTGGTTACTATTGCTATTTTCTCACTAATGTGCAGAAAGCGCAGCGAAATCTCCGAGGAAGAGAAGAACAGACTCAAAGAAATGCATCGGGTCGCACAGGCTAGGTACAGACAGAACAAGCGAGAGCTATTGAATGTCAAAAATTCTATGTACCGGTATGTTCAAAATTCCGCGGTCTCAATTCAATTTCTAACACCATATCATGAACCCCTGTTAGTGCGCATAAAAAACAACAAGCACAAATTCTCCAAGATGAGGCAGAGTTCCAAGAATTATGGGCACGAGCTCTCATGTCCGATTGATTGAATAGCCAGGGTGCCTCAATATTATACACTAGTTTGTGACAACCGGTCTCATTTCATATGGATATAGTATGATATGTACGTACATGTCAATTTACCGAGAATGTACATACCCCAAAACTATATCAAACTATAATGAGATATGTCCAAGGGGGAGCAAAGAAAACATGTACGAAGAAGCAAGTTGAATCGACCCCTGAGTCTCCAATCACAATTAGCGGGGGTGTGCACGACGAATATGGACAGGGGTACCAGGATGGTCGAGATCATCTGGATTCTGGAGCACAAAAGTCAGTTGTTCATTGGCTATGTTGTCTATGTCATAGTTCTCTGGAAAATGAGAGTCGTAGTCGGTGCTAGAGTTGGAATCCGAGGAAGAAATAGATGTTACGGTAGAGCAGCAGGCAGTGACAGTGGAGGTCGCTTGTTCGGGACTTCCATCCATTTCGGAGTCCGTTATGACAATAACTTTGAGCTTGCGCACCCGACGATGTTTGGGGGTAACGGGAGGCGTCGGTGGAGGTGTAACTGGAGGTGTAGACGGCAGATCAGGCTCCTCAAGGACGAAGCTGCTGCCTATGGGTAGCTGCACATCTGGTACATGATCGTTGCTCCTGATAGTAGTGTCTTGGTCGGATAGCTCGTAGTCTTCGAAAGAATAAGGTGGTGGAAGGTCCGAGTCGTCCGGCGTTCCTAAAAATGAAAGAGGCGAGCGTGTTTCGAAGGCACTGGGTATGTTGCTGAAATTGTGAGTGCTTCTAGAAGGTGTGGACGAAGTAGTATATGACGGCGATCGGGGGGGTTGATAGAAAACAGACGGAGAGGCAAATGGAAAAGGTGGAGTCGGTGGACAACGGATCCTACCAGCTCGAGCTCTCCGAGACGATCCGGGTTCCCCTGGCTTGACCACATTGGCTTTGAAGCAGGTGGCATAGTACTCGACCGCCTGGGCCCACGTTGTCTTGGAGAGGTAGCTTGCTCCACTAACACCTTCCAATGACGCCTGTGCTAAGGCCCTTTCGTGTTAAAGTCAGATTTGGATCGCCAATAAATTACATGAAAAACTTACCAATCAGTAAATATACCTACTTCCAGTCCCTTGGTGACAATATAGTACCGGTTGGATGGAGTGGCGGCCATGTAAACGAGACGCTCCGGGGGGATCGCAGCAGTACTAGATACGTTGGGGTTTGCACGAGATGAAGTACCCCTCCAAGTCTCTTGAGAAGAGACATTGTTCGTTCCGGTTGAAACTGTTGACCAAGATATTAGCATCGGGGAATATCTCTAAGAGTAGATGGCAAATTTACTTACAAGGTACGGGCCTGCTGGCAGGGTTAATCGTTCTGCGCATGAGTAAGTTCTAAGGAAGGGAGTCCCAATGTGAAACAGGTCGAGTGCCCCTCTTTAAACATAACGCCGTTTGAAATTTCTCACCGACTATGTATTGGAAAAAACGTCCCAAGCCATGAGTATGCTGTAAGTTAACTCGGCCGCCAATCGCGTAGCTTTTATGACATCGAAGTCGCTTGTTTACGCTCGTGCTAGCAATTTAATTCTAGTAAAATATCGCCGTTGAATTTGACTTGAATTTGGAAAAAGAAAAATGGATCAGAGATCCAACAGAGATCTCACCTGGTTTGGCCGTGCATATATCATTGGAGGTAGTCCTACGTCCATATAAAAGACCTGTTAAATGTGAGTTCCAGCAATTGCAGATCGGAGAAAATACCTACCAGTGTGTTCCAGATAGACTGAATTATGGTGCATCGAGGTGCTTTCACTGGCTCGTGCAAGCAGTTTCTCATCAATGAGAAGCCGCTCTATGCTGCTTCCGTCAAAAATGGAACTACCGCTGACGTGTTGGCTGACATTCAAAGACGCTTCTTCAAACGGTACCCCGTGGATTTGCATCACGAGGTTGAACCGACCCCTGAGCATTTAGCTAGCGTTGACGATGATGCTGCCGATCCCGAACAGGAAGAATTGAGCTCCATGGGACTCAGCGAGGAAGAGTACGTTAAAGAGAAGAAAAGACATGAGGAAAGGCAGAAGATGGTGACTTTTCGAAAAGCTGTGAGTTCATCCAAATTGAGTGTTTATCCCGATATAGCACTTACATCTATATATAGCAAATCAAGTGATGGTTCACTTATCAGCACATCAAGGATGTCAACCAGGGCGTCAAAGAAACTGACCCTGGGAATCCATACCACAATCTTCGGCAGAAAATCACTGGACTAGACAACGTACGACCACGCCTCAAGACCGCTGCTAACGTATGGCGCAAAGTGAATCGAACTCTGGTCGATGACGAAGTCAGACGTCGCATGGGATTCGCGACCGTTACACCGAAATCGGCTGTCGCCTTCAGGGATCGCATCGCTCGGGAGATGTTTGGAAATCTGCCAGAAGCCGAGAAGAATCTCTGGAAGAAGGCAGCGAAGGTGGAGCACGAGAAACAAATCAAGGAGTGGAAGGAGAGGAATGAGGGCGCTCTATCGACTGCCCCCGCTGATCGTCAAAAGTACGTGCCCTTTCTTTCTTTCTTTTGGTTCTTTTCTAACTCCTTGAAGATGCATCCAGGGTCTCGTGCAGTTTGCACAGCCCATTCTCGACTTGATTTGTGAAGTGACTGGATGGAAAGCCACACTACTTGTTGGCGGTCCTGAGCCTGCTCACAACGGGCAACTCAATATTATCAGGTATCATACATTTTGGGGGCATTTCTTTTCGACTGATGCTCACATATTTACTCAGTGTTCACTCAGGTACTACGTCTGGTGATGTGAAGATGACATTTGGCCGGGCTGCACGTAATCAATACAAGAAGTACTTGGTACCCATTTTCGGGAGTTTTCTTCAAATGTGCTACAGTGAGTTCATAATTATGTTCTAAGCCTAAGTTACTTATTTTACAATCTCACAGCGCCAGAGGAATGTCGAGCTTGGGCACTCTCTGGGGACGCAGCGTTTGAGCACATGGAATCCATGGACCTCGAGGATGAAGGCGCTACCTTGGACTTTGTCAAGCTACCAGGAACACCCACCTCAAACACCAACGCAACCAGCACATCCCTTCCTTTTGGAGATGTGACAAATCTCATGAACGAGTCTCACGCGAGCCCAGTCATTGACGCCAGCAGAGTCAACGATATTATTAGCCCACCCCATAGTCCCGAGCCCCAAAGTACTCGACCATCAACGGCTGCTCCATGTCAGGCACCCTCGTCAACTGTATCGCGCTCACCCTCGGTACCATTATCCCACGCACCCTCTACCCCTCAATCCCATGCACCCTCAATTCCTCCGAATCCATCTCGTGCACCATCGACTATTCGTTCACCATCTCCATCTCGTTCACCATCGGCAGGTCCCTCGCCACCAGTACCCAGTCATGCAGCATCTACAGACGCTGCAGCTGACTCTGTATCTCGCACTAGTACTCCATTACAAGACACTCCTGTATCCAAAAATACCTCGGTGGCCAATAGTTCGTCCTTGAAGAGGAAGTTCGATGACAACACTAACTCCGAAACGTCTGTTTTCAAGAAAAATGGACGTCTCCACTCGGCGCTGTCAATTCCTTACGAGACGCGCGGTCAACATCCACCTTCGACTCCGTCTGGCCTACTCACTCAATCTCCCGTTTCAGCACCCACCCTTGATGTTCCCATAACCGACACGGAACTTCCTACCTGGCTTCAAAAAGTGCGACGAATGCTCGATGATAAATCACTCGGTGATGGATGGGACGATTATGTTAGGACTTGGTTGGAATACGAGATAGCTAACATAGGGAGGGAGAACCCTGGAAAATTAGAATCCGCCAGTCGCCCCACTGTTATCGCCGATTGGATTAAGCGGGCTAGATCCCCTACCTATCGTCCGATAATCAAGGACTTGCCACGCTACGAGCGAGACTTCAAAACGTGGTGGGAGTCTTTGCACGAAAACATCGAAAACGACGACAACAGCCGAGCGTTGGACGTACCTGGTGTCAATGGACTGTTCAGCGTCACCGCCACCCTCTTTTTCTGGGCCCACGAACTTCAGAGAAGGGGGAAACGGACTGATAAGAAGGGGTAGGTGGAAATGCTCAATAAATGTAAGGTCGCATTGAATTTCGTTCGATCCTAGTTAGTAAATACATATAATCATCACCTCATATTTACATATTTCGCGCGTCCCTTTGTTTAATACTCAATACACATTTTATTTGATGATCATAATATTATGTGCAGACTGAGTGACCAAAGATATACTACTGAATAAATAGTACTAACTTGGAAATACTCAATATCGCAAGAGATAGTAAGTAAAGAAGTAAATACGACACCGAGGCGAGTGGGCGACAATAAAAATCACCCAAGTCCTTGTAATCTAATCTTATCTATCGCAGTTTCAACCTATGTTTAAATTTGAATTTAATGGGAATTGCTAACGGTCTAGACCCAGACTAAATTAATACATGGGATGTCTAATTTGATCATGCCGTTGGCGCTCGGCACTCGCTAAACGAAATATAGGTGAGCGCCAGGTTATATTTTTAGATAGCCAGATATCTAATCTTATCTGAACGTGCCTGGAGACGCTCGGGATTAACGTTCCAAAATAAGTGTAGCGCTGGGAAAACAAAAATAGTCGTATCTAATCTAATCTGAACGTGCCTGGAGACGCTCGGAATTAACGTTCCAAAATAAGTGTAGCACTGGGAAAACCAAAAATAGCCGAGCGCCCGCTGCTATAATTAAGTCTATTAATATTTGAAGGTTATCCAACTACATCCTCGCCAATCCATCCCTCCCCTCCTCCTAATAGGCGCGCAAAGGGTGCCAAAAATTATCTAAAATATATTTAAACCCATTTCCCAAGTTTCCCGTGCTCAATCCAACCAGAACCCATCGAAATAGACGTCGCGCCATCCAAGTAGGCCATTTCCTGCGTTGGGCGGCGTGTTTGGTCGTGTTTACCAGTGCCCCGCCTCCCTACAATGTCCCTACCCCTTGTCCCGCCCCCCTGGACCACCCCTAGGGCTTGGAAACACCCATGCCCGCTACCCAAAGGCATATCCCGCCTGTATAAGGCATCCCCGGCACGAAAAAGCCTGTAATAAGAGGGCTTTCCCTTTTAGGAAGGTAGGCAACTGCTGGTATGCATTTATGAGCCATTTAGGCAACTGCCTGTTATTCATTAATAATATTAGCAGCTATGGCTGGGCCATCGTGTTCTGGCCATCGTCGTTGTCGTCGTTGACCTCGTGCATGGTGGTGGTAGTGGTGGTAGTGGTGGTAGTGGTGGCATTGGTGGTGGTGAAGCGCATTGGTGGTGGTGGTGATGGGAGTTAACGAGGAAGAAATCAACCTTGATGGTTGATTTCTGTCCAAATACGGCGTTTCCCACGCCGGCCCAGTTTCGACCGCAGGTCGAGCTCATCGTCGTGGACGACGATGACAGTAAAATACAAATATTTTAGGTAGAAAAAATGTAGAATATGTCATAACAATATATATCAAACAGTATAACCAATTAATAATAAAATAGCCTATGTTTTTTACTATCAAAACATCGGTATGTATGCATATACAAGCCTTGCGAGGTGATTTCATGACGGCTCTCCACAAAATAAAATTTATTACTACTTGAAAGGCCATATATTTTACACTATTAAATGTATGTACTTACTGTAGGCTATCTAAAGAGTGTTAGTGCAAAAAAAAAAAAGACCCTTAGATTGATGTACAATACGATAACCGTCGATGCATAATTTATGCATCGAAATTCAATACGAGCAAAGGTGGAGGTTCATACTTATGACGATTCTTTATGTTTTTTTGGTATGTTTTTTTATTTTTTCCCATAAAACACATGTATTACACTATTAGAATATATTATACTATTTACTTTTTTCAACAGACATCTGTAGACCCTCTCATCGTCGTGCACGACGATGAACTTGACCTGGTTATAGTCTGGGCCGATGTGGGAATTTCCGGATTTGGAACGAATCAACCACATCGTTGGTTGATTTGTTCCCTATCAACCCCCATCACAACCACCACCAACCGACCTCTTGCACCCAGCCCTCCCTCTCTCACCACTACCACCATCACCACCACCATCGCAGACAACAACAACAACAACAACAACAACAATGGTGACGGTGACGACGACGGTGATGACGACGACGATGGCAACCACATCGACAACGGCAACCAGCCCCTCAGCGAGCAAGGGGCACAGCGAGGGCAAGCAGGCAAACAGGACAGCGAGGGCAAACAGCATGGCGAGGGCAAACAGTACGGCGAGGGCAAACAACACGGCGAGGGCGAGCAGCACAGCGAGCTGGTAGGCACCACCAGGTAGCACCACGACCGGCTATGCACCAGCGTGTAGCAGCACCGAGCGCAAAAGATGGGCACCACCGGGCAGGGCTAGGCACCAGTGAGCAAGGGGGGGCCACCAGCGCGTAGGACCAGCGAGCGCAGGGGGCATCCACCAGCGCGTAGCAGCACCGAACGTGAACATGGGCAGGGCTAGCAGCCAGTGCTGTCAAATTTATGTATGAGTGATGCATAGTTGCCCCACATAAAGTATGCATCCACAGGGGCAACTGCCCAACTGCCCAAAGTGATGTATCAAGCCCTTTGGCTGGCCTATTGTGACCATTTGTGACTATAGTCATGTGTTTGATATTGATGGGATCAAAATCAATGCACATGACTTTTTGCTTGCCTCTATTTACATGTTTGGGCTCCATTCATATGTTTATATGGCCTCAAATACAAACAAATAATAAATAATAATGTCAGCAGGCAGGGGCAGGCCTGCTACAAAACAAACAAAGCCTTTGAGTGACATCACATCAAAACAACCTAATAAGGCAAGAGGACTTTGGACTTTGAGATTTTGCGATAAAGTCCTCTTGATACCATGATAGACGGGACTAATACATGACCAAATAAGATCAAATCTATTTTTAGTTGCGTCTATTTTTAGAACAATTTACGAATTTGCTAAATACAATGGAGTTATTTTTAAAACTGATCTATTTTTAGAACTCATTACATATTTACATGGTTTATGAAAATCTATTTTAGAACATTTTAACGAAAATAACTTTGGTGGCTGTGCACTAGATCACATGACTATGCTGTGGCTATGCATCAGATCACATGACTTTCACATGACTACACCTCTCTAGTCACTGTTGGTCACCCTGATGCATCACTTTGGGCAGTTGGGCAGTTGCCCTTGTGGATGCATACTTTATGTGGGGCAACTTAGGTTGGGTCATGCATACATCTGCCAGTAACAGGTGGGGCTAGGCACCAGCGATCGCATTGGCACCGCCGAGCGCGACAGGTGTACATCAGCGCCTGGGCTCTAGGCCCTTTTTTTAATAAGTATATACATTGTCACTAGGTAGTGTAGTGTACAAAATAAAATAAAATTTTGAATACTTTCATATGTTTTAAATAAAAATAAAAGATTCCCAAAATGGAAGTAAATTCCAAATTGGGAATTACTAACAAAAGTGAGTCGCTTTTTGCCTATCTAATCTAATCTAGGATGTAAAATATGTATGTAAAATTAAATATAATCCGAAAACGATGATGTCATAATTAAAAATAGCGCAACACCCGAAACAGTTGAAATAAGCTAAAAATAACACGTCATCCACTTTTATGTTTTGCAATCCATCCCATCCCGCCCTCTTTTGATGGCGCTAAAGGCCCCAAAAAATCAAAACATATCCCTACATTATATCTACGCTTTTTAGCGCCCCGAACGATGCCCAACGAAGCGCAGGAGCCCAATTACATTGTCGGGCACTTCAGGGACACTGTTTCCTGTGTCCATCTATAAATAACACGTCATCCAGTTCTATGTTCTCTAATCCGTCCCGTCCCATCCCTTTTTAGGTGTGCAAAAGGCATCAAAAAAACATAAAATATATTTAGAACACATATCTGACATATCACAACAAAAAACATAACCACTACGCCTGCAGTACCTAATTACTGTCCGAAACCTTAAAAAATAGCAATGTTTACATATGTTTACCAAAGGCAGCTGCTCTCTACCTGCAGCATAGTGATATATCACTGCCGGGACTGGGAAACTTGCGACGTGGATGTATCACCCTTGTTGGGTAGTTTCCGAGGGTTCATGTATGAGATAACCATCAAAGGGTGCATCAGTGATGGCATCAAATTAGCCATATGGTAACACTAAGTAATCAAATATACTCCGCTTGCTTTTACCTTAAACAGTAGTAAATAGAAAATCAGTAGTTTATTATATAGTATAGTATATACTGTATTATAGTGTTCTGTTCATTTTTCTTATGTTACAATTTACAGATGTGTTGCAACTCCATCATTGTGTCCGATGACGTTGGACAAGGGCATGCCGGTTATCAGTCGGGCCGGCGTGGGAATGACCTGATTTGGGTTGAAATCAAACCATCATTTCCTAGTGTCGACTACATACTCTTACTCTGCCTAGCTCTGCCTTCTCTATGTCGCTCGTTGGAAGGACGTAGGCGAGCATCTGGCTGCTGTCAGCTAACAACGAGGTAATCGACGACGAACATGCTAGCTCCACCACGACACCATTATACCCACCCACTGCAACAGTGACAACCACCATACTGTTGAATTGCTTAGATCTTTGTTGTGTGGACCTCAGCAGGTATTTTTGTTATGGTGTGGTGGAACTCGTTCGCCGTGTCATGTACATATTCTCTTCCTCAAGAATGACCGGATGTGAGGAAACTATTTAATTATTTATGCCCACCAGTCCCGTCCTGCAGATATTGTTGGCGGAAACATTGGCAAGTTGCGTCGTATGGATGCCACTGTTGTAAGTTTATTTGTTCCCTGAGTTTCAATGTTCAGACTTAACAAAGTACAGTACATGTTCTAAGAAATTGCTGGAACCACCGGCGCATTTGTGACCTCCACTATCAGCCAATTTGTGAACAACTACAGCTTCTTCATAAGTCCCGTGTTTCTCACTAAATCCTCTGGATCTTCGTTAGCACCCTCAATTTCAAGAATAGCAAAGCAGTCATACAGGAACTCAAACAAGCTGGATTAGGTGATGTCGATGGCGGCAAGAAATCTGGCGGCAACTATCAAATTTCTCAGATCAACCATTTTCTGTTTATTGAACCACCTAATAGCACTTTAACACTTTATTTGCACAGAGCACTCAAAAATACTCTCGCCCCTGCATTACTTTCCGAACGCGAACATGACATTTACGATTCCGGTTTTGCTGACGGCTGTACGGAAAGCATGGAAAACTGCAGGAAATGGTTCGAACTTCTGGAAGCGGATATGGCCGCAGAGTATGACGAGAAGTGCAGTGCTTTGGCAGCCACTCTCGACGACATCGTACAGGCCTCACGACACACTGGTATCGAGGAGGAACACGCCCGCTGGAAGCTGCAGCTCACCAATCAGGTTAACATTTCCGTTCAGGCAACAAAGGTACCTTCAGCATGCACCTTTGCAGAGGCTAGCCTTTCAACTGAGCCCCAAACTGCCCCTCGCCCTGTCACACCTGCTATCCAATCGCTTCCAAATCTCGGCACGCCCAACATCTTACTTCCTTCGTCTGCTATGAGACCTATCGCTATCCCTATTCCTGTCGTCGTGGATTGCAATCGGAGGCATGGGGAGTCGCAGTTGCAGGAGAGGGAGAGGGAATGGGATAGGATGACGCAGGAGAGGGAGAGGATGCCAACGCCTTTGTCTGCTGCAACTCCGCATGTCTTGCCTCCATCGCCATCGACTGTTATCATTCTCCCAGGTGCGCAGGCGCTGGTCCAGGTTCAAGTGCAGATGTATGTCGTGCAGACTCAGACTCCGCCTCAAGAACCCAGCTCCAGCTCCTCACAAATGCAGACCCGGTACCAAATGTCTGAATCAGCACCAACAAGACACAGATGCCGATGTGTTCCTGCTTAAGATGATTGACTCTCCTCGACGGCGTTGGTATTTGTGTTGGGAAGCAAAAGCAAAAGCAGGTGCAAGTCCAACAAGACCCCCACCATACTCCCATCCACCATCTCCTTATTCCACCACCGTTTTTCCTCCTCCAAATTCTCCTCTATCGTCTCCTTCTGCTCCTTTGTCTCCTCTCGCCACGCTGCTCACAGATGACGGAGACGACCTCGTCCTAGCCGAGAAGAAATCTCTGTCTCCGATCCCCGTCCCGGTGCCTGTCGACAAACATCGTCGTTCCTCGACCTATTAGAAGTGGCAGGGTACCCCTTTCTGCGCCTCTGCCTGCCGTCGCGTCAACGTTGTCGTCCATGTCATTGTCGCACTCTCATCATGCTCAGGAGCAGTCCCCGTCCTAGTCCCAGTCCCAGCAACATTCCTAGCAGCAGCGACGGCGCACTCACAATCACACCCAACCCCGCCGTCCCTAAATCTCATCCTCCGAGCTCAAGCTGCTCGTGTACCTCTATAAGACAATCACATATAACGTGGAGAGGTGGTATAAGCGGGATGTGATGGTCAAGCAGCGTGGGATGGGGAGCAGCATGGGCGTGGCTATAAGTTCTGGGTGCGCTGGCGTTGGCGCTAGAGAGGAGAACATGAATGGCAGCTTTGTGCGCTTCCGGTTAGTCGGAGTCAAAGATGACGCCGGGGATAAAGAAAAGAAGAAAAAGGAGAAGAGGAAATACACATACAGCGCCGCCAAAGCCAAGCAAGCTGCCCAGCTAGACATGCAAGATGCACTGCTTGTGATTCACCTCTGGGCATTTCTGAGGGCGCTGGCTTCTTGAATCAGTTTGTTCGTTGTCTTTTGGGTTGATGGTCGTGTTGGTTGGATTGGTCATCTCCTTGGTTTCTTTTTCTTTTTTTCTTTGTCTTCTTTCTCATCGGGTTTCCTTTTCCTTCATATTTTTTTGGGGTTTTTTTTTTCGTCTCTTCTCTTCTCTTCTTATCCTATTTGTGTCTCCTTGCTTTCACTTTCTCATCATCATCATCATCATCATCATCATCATCTTGCTATTCATCTGTCTGTTTGTGTCTTTTCCCTTTTCTCATCCTCATCCTTCAGCTTCTTCTTTCCTCTTAACCAAAACCTATGCACATACATACATACATACAGTCTCTTTCTAACACATCTTCTCTGTCCTCTCCTCCACGCTCCTCCTTAGATGGATTCTTCTTGAATGAAGAATCTGAGTCGACTGGAGTGGTTGGATCGATGGGCTTCTCGCCACTACCACCACCAATATCATCTCGACATCCATCATTACCATTACTATCGCGACCTACTTACGCTACACCCACACATCTCAACAACACCACACTGCCCACACGCACGCACCTTTTTAGCTTGACATATTTATCCGGCCGATCTTACCCCCACACGACACGATCTTGGCCCCGCTGCATGCATGTGTATGTATGCAGGAGAGTAGCGTCCAGTCCAGTCCAGTGTGTCACCTTCCACGTGTACATTGCCCTGCTAGCCTACTGAGCAGCGAGAGTGCACGCAGGGGATGCATGCATCCCATGCTGCGGCTATCGATCCGTTTTATTTTATGACACCCCCCACCCACATATACATACAAAAGTCGCATATTTATATGCGGCCTTTCGACTCTTCAAAATATTCAATCCATCATTTGTTACTAGACGCCCTGGGCACTTTGTTCGCCCTGCTTTTCTTTGTCTTCCTCTTGTTGCATTCATTGCCAGTCCCTGCCCTGTTTGTCTTTCCTCTTATCCTCACCCTGTCACTCTTTCTCTTTTTGATTTAAAATATCAACATGTAAAGTATGATATTTCAAAGTATACAATGATTTTTTTATCTAATAAGTTCTTGAGTAGTGCAACTATTTGTCTTCTAGGTACTCCGTCTTTAAACTCTAATTTTCACATAAAGCTACAGCCCAGCAAGGTTTGAGCTGACGGCACTTGGCACTTCCGAGTTGCCTTGCTGAGCAAACTAACAAGTTCTTGGGATCCAATCCAACTGGCCCTTCAGTAATGGTGCTCATGACCTAAGTATAGTGCTGTGTTGGAATAATCAGCTTAATACAAGCACATCTGAACAAGGTGATCACTTTCACATTTCCTTTCATTTTATCTTATCTCCTTATTACATCGTAGCTACACATTTTGTATTTATATCTATACCATAGCTACTTGAATGATAAACCTTGCTTGATTGCGAGGGCCCCTACTATAACCCGAGTGACCTCGAAGACCCGGTCATTTTAACATGCTGGGTGCTGCGAGGAACCAACCGAAGGTTGATGATAAGTAGCAGCTCAATAAAATAAAAATAAAAAAGATGATAATAAAAAAAACTCGTACATGCCACGCGCAGTGATGGCCCTACAAAACAAGTATAAAGCATGCAGCACTAACCTTTGGGAATTTATTCGAGTGTGGCCAGCAAGGAAAACCCAAATTATATTGATGTGTAACCCACAAGTAAAATTTATTAAGCTGTTGTTTTCCCTTGTTTTGTGAGTTTTACACCTCTTTCAGCTGTCTGTGCGGCCAGAGAAATGTGAATAACTGGTTTTTCGAGGGTTGTTTGAATAGTTCCCACGCTTCGCTTGACGGCTGCACCTCGCGTATGAATGCAACTTTATCATGTATGAGGGCTGTATAACATAGAAAAGGCTCATAATATAATGAATTTAAAGTTCATGATCCATTTCAGTACCAAGGTCTGATGTAGAGACATGCGCCAGCACGACGTACATTAGTCTATCTTTGAGCAACTCCGAATGGCAGTTTACATGCTCAACACCATGAGAATCATGATATGAATAGCACAAAAACGAGATTCTGATATAAACACGCATATAGTAGTAACCGTACACTTTTATTGGCCTCTGACATATTTCTTATTACGAGTCCTCCAAAAGAGGACGAGTTCTTATATTGCGCACGTCCTGTTTTTGATCTTGTCACAGTTAAGATGTCGGACACTTGCTTTGCCGGTTACCGGTTTGGTCATGTGATTTTTGGTTGGCGTCAAGCGCACGCTAAAAATATACCGTTGTGCCAGGATCCTGGCTAACAGACTACAGTCCCCTATCCTCCACTTGTTTGTTAAGTTCAAGGCCTCAGATGGACAGTGACATTACACACCTTTAATATTTGGTTTCATGATGGTTTTATAATGGCCCATGGGTAGTAGATCAGTCAAAAATGATAGTAATGTTAACAAAAAGAATCTCAATTAATGATTTAAGTTTAAATAATGTTTATGATGGAAATTTCACAGCCTTGTTAGCCATTTACATACATGCAACATAATTCGACAACAATAAATACGATAAAAAATTATTAAACTCAAAATCAGGGCTCGTACATGCCATGCCTTGCAATGCAGTGAGATGTCTCGATGTAGATAATGTATCATCTCACAAGTTGTAACCTTTAATTGATCACTGAATTTGAACATATTTATTACGCAAAAAGATACTACATATTTTCATAACGTCAAAAGCTGATGATTGTCTCATTTATAGTGAAATATACTTGAAAACCCGGTTTTTTGAGAGTTTACAACGAAGAAACCGACCCGGAATATCTGATCAGACTGTTCTTCAAATAAACCAGCGAGGAGGGCTATTTCGACACTGATTTTTGTTCTAAAACTCATTATTTACTATTCTATGGATTTAACAATCGTTATATAGGGCCTACAGTACGCGGGAGAGGTCAGAAAAAGTAATGGTGGTCTCTAGTCATTGACATTTGTCTATTCCTAAAATAGCTTGCCCAATTGGCGGATTCTGATCCCGATTTCTGCTCTAAAACTCATTATTTGCTATTATACGGATTCAACAGTCGTTATATAGGGCCTACAGTACACGGGATAGGTCAGAACAAGTAATGGTGGTCTGAACTCATCATATTTGATTATTCTTAAAATAGCTCGCCCAATAGGGGGATTCTGATCCCGATTTTTACTCTAAAACTTATTATTTACTATTCTACATGTTTTACAATCGTTATATAGGGACGACGGTACGCGGGAGAGCTCAGACAAACAATGGTGAGTTATCGGGGGGGGGGGGAGCGGAGTTATCAGGGGGGGGAGCTATTTATGGTGCAAACGGCACATCATACTTAGGCTAATCATGTTCTCTCCTTACCCATTTTCAGGTTTCTCTTCTGTCGCCCTTTTGATCATGATGTTCTATCATGGTCTACTCGATGATCTCGTTAATTTCTGTCCTTCAGCAACGTCAATTTTATCCTCGATATTTTCGAATCTACATCGATTTCCTACTGGACGAGCCTGGTACGAAGTTGCAAGCAATATGGTATCAGCTCGGGTATTAACCTGTTCATGACGACCCACACCTGCGAGTCGCATGGTCCCTACAGCCACCGTCAACGTTGATCCCCAGTGAAAACGCGTTTTTTCCAAATCGAACAACATTGAGCTATATATAAACTGTGATGTGTGATATATCCAAATCGAACGGATTTTTCTCTGCTTCGGTTTTGGTTCTTAGACTGCTCGATTTGATTACAGACAGGTCGAGTGACATCAATCCCGCCCTGACAACAACCCCAAGTCAATTCCTTCAGGAGAGTCACATGATGGCCGCGTCGCGTTCAAACCAACAAAGAAGCAGACGATCCAACTTACCTTCTTTCCTCCATCTGTCCCATTCTGTTTCCGCTCAGTGCTTTCTTTCTCGTCCCATTCCCTCCCAAGAAAGTACCAAAGCATTTTTAACAGGTGGATTTCTGTCAAAGTACGAGTTTTCCTTGGATGCTTTGATCCGACAGCCCCTAGTATCCTTGAGTGTTTATTCAACCAGAGCGCACATCGAGAAAAGGACACTGCGGATACCTCTCGCATTTTAATTCAGTAAAAATGATTGAATGAGGGTGAGTTTGTGTACTTGTCCTTGTAAAAAGAACATTTTGACCTAATATATGCGCATATATGCGCTGTTTTACTTTATTTTCCCCGCGTCATACGTGGGGTTTCGGTAAACGTTGAATAATTTACGAATTTATCCTTCTATATACTGATTATACGTTTTAGAGTGTCTGCTACTCGTCAACTGGGCACTTTGACTGCCGCTTTCAACGAAGTGAGTGGAAAATAAGTTCGCCGAATCCCGATTGGACTACTGAAGGTGTTCCCACTTCCATCGTCGTGATAGACAATAAGTCATAGCTCCAGTTTCGATGCGCTACGTCTCTTGTTAGCGCGCTGCATGCTGTTAAACTTGGGTTTTTGCTCCCAATTTCTGTCAATATGCGTGCTGTCGACCTTGCGGCTGCTGTTGGGCCTGTGCCGGTGAGGTACTTGTTTGCTTTATTTACTGCATATTATACCAAGCTAATTTTTAGGTCCAAAGATAATTTCTGCCTACACTGGTGTAGCCCATTCCAAATTTCTGAAGCTTTTGTATCACTCTGTGGTAAGCCTCTGCAAAACCGACCTTGTAAAACATTTACCTACCTTTTAAAATTTTACGTCTCATAGTCTCTAGGATTTGCTTTACCCCGCTTGATATACCTCGACCCGCGTTCGTTTATTTATATCAATCTTCCGACTCTATTTGCGCCCCGGTTTGGCCTTGCATTCTGCAAGATATCTTTTATTGACTCGATTTTGACTTATGGGTTCGACGACTTGTTTTGACATGGATCGATATGGCTCGAGGTCTGGAGTACGACCTTAGCTATACCTGGTTTTATGCACCTATATTATTATTCATTATACACCTGTACTTGTTGGACTATGTCCCTATGTACCTCACATCGTCTAGTCACGGTATCATTCCCACGCCTCGTACTCCATATGTATTGTCGTACTCGCCATGTTTCCTCCTTAATCCATTATCATTTCTCTCGTCGTGTCTCGTCTCTGCGTTGCTGCACCTCCTTCTGACAGGTTATGAGCCCCGCCGCCTTCGCTATTTAGACGATTTTTCACGCCTTTCACCAAATTTTTTTAAATTGGCTCTGCAGCTCCGCTTGCTGTATTTCCGTCAATATCTTTTCCTGTCCTTGGATTTCTCCAGACAGTCGGGTTTCCGGGCACGAACCGTAACTCAAGTGTACCTCAATTGGCTCTACAGTCTTATTTACTGTACTATCTCTGTCAACACAACTTCCTGCCTCCTGCAGTCGGGTTTCCGGGCACAAACTGCAACTCAAGTGTACCTCCATCAATATTCCTGCTTTTTTGCAGTAGGGCCTCTTCATAGGTCATCATCAACTCTGTGACCCCAGCTTGTCATATATCTGTTGGCTACCATTATCCTGCATCTCTGCAGTTGGGTCCCTGGTGAACCATATCATCCTCCATTATCAGCACTTATTTTTTGAATTTTCACCCAGTCTCTATTCTTCTCTTCGCTTTTTTGTCTACTTATAATCCATCCCTTGGTTCTCATCACTATTTCTCAGCTCTTTTGAGTGCATATACCTACCTTTTTGTGCATACATTCAACATTTTTCGCTTTTTTTCACCTCTTTTCGCTTTTTAGTGCATATATTCTATCAATTCCCTTCCTCTTTCGCGTTTTTAAATATAATCTAATTTTCCGGTTCTTTTTCACTTGTCTTTGGACATATTTAATATTTCCCACTTTCCGTCATGCCTCCTCGACGATCTCACCCTAAACCATCTCACCCTAAACCATCTTCGAAACTATCAACATCATCTGCTTATAGTCTACCGGGACCTGCGGACGAGCTCGTAACTCCCTCGACAGCCAATAATATCCCTCTTTGGGATATGCCCGTGGATAACAATGGGAAGCCAATCTATTTCCTCGTCGATAACATTATCCAAGCCCACATCATTCGTCACTGCTCATACTTTGAAACCTATGTTCCTGGTCGGAAGGAAGTTCAGACCCTTCATGGTTCGCAGTTTGTTATTGAGGGTACTGGGACCGTGCGAGTTTCTTTATCGGTCAAGGGCTTTCCTTTCGAATTCCTCCTACATGACTGCTGGCATATTCCATCATCTGTTGGAAATTTTTTCTCTGTCAGCCGTTTTGCTACTACTGGTGCCCAATTTATGTTGGCTTCACGGTCTCCGCGCATTATTTTTGCTGAAAAACAGCGGCGCGTCACCCCCGCTCTTCCCAAATACTTGCTGTTGCATCAGATGATGGCTTCAAATCCTTCTCGCGTGCACGGTTGTTTTGCCTTTCCTTTTCGACCCATAATACCTACTGCATCAATGCCGCAAACCTCTCACACGCCTTCTACCTTTCCTCAGCTCTCGTCTTCTATTGGACCTGTTCTTGCCTTTGTCCTGGCGCCTTTGAGTTCCTCTTCCCCCACTCGTCCTTGTCCTCCTACACAGCCGGTGATCGAATTTCCGTCATCCACTATTCGTCCATTTGCTGGATTTTCTGTTGCCTCACAGAATATTCCTGCTTCACCGTTGCAGCCCTACACTTTGGAGTCCCTTCTGGAGCGGGCACGTCCGGCTTCTTCGACGGCCGAAGAAAGTATCAATTATGGGGGTGCGAAAAGTCTAAGAACGAACTCTTATTCCTCTCTGATGCACGACCAACTCGCTCGGCCATCTCCAACCGTCACTCCCAAACATATCGACTCTTTAGCAGTGCCCGAAAATGGGGGTGCTTCTGCTGATTTGTTGGATAGGTCTGTAGCTTCCTGTCGCGATCCAGTAACTCCTCCCACCTCTGCTCTGGCCGACTCTTCGTGCGCTCCTCACAATGGGGGTGTTTACTCTGATTTCTTTGGTTCTTTTATTTCCTCTGGTGACAACCTTCTGCGACACCCTTCATTATTTCAGAATACGTCTTTACTCTTGACTGTTTCACCTACTTCAACTTCATGTCCGCTTTCTTCTTTTTCTTCTTTAACGGACTATTTTGATTCTAGTACTAGTAATTATCATTATTATCATCCATTCTTCAACCCTTGGGTTTCTTAGTACTTTAGTATTTACTCGCTTATTTATTTTTTTCGTCTTTTTACTTTTCTTCCCCGTTCCATCCTCCTGTTCGGTATGGGGGTGTGTTGGACTATGTCCCTATGTACCTCACATCGTCTAGTCACGGTATCATTCCCACGCCTCGTACTCCATATGTATTGTCGTACTCGCCATGTTTCCTCCTTAATCCATTATCATTTCTCTCGTCGTGTCTCGTCCCTGCGTTGCTGCACCTCCTTCTGACAGTACTTAGATCCATCTAACTCTATACGACTCGATTTTGGATGTAGCGAGATCTAGAATTGCGCCAAACGTCGAACCAGATATATTTAGTTGTATTGCCCTATATTTGGCTCAATTTGACTAGACCGCGTTTTCACTGGGGTTGATCATGCATTAAATCCCACTGACGGTCAACCCAACCACCTGCCTTTGCATGACGAATTGGTCTGACCATATATGAATGAAGATGCAGCATATTGCCGGAACCGTTCCAATTGAGCAGCTGAGTAATTGAACGGGGGATTCTCGCCCACTCGGATAATATTTCTTTGGGCCTTAGCTGCAGTCGCAAATTCTGTACTACTTACAGGAGTACTGTCCAACTGCTTGCCACACTGTATTTTTGTTTTTATAATTAATGCCAGTTTCTATCTGATTTTTGTACGGCAATTACTCAAGCCTCTAATCAACTTTTGAACTCCCTATATGTTTTATTTGGCTCAGTACTGCGTTGAATGCGAATCGCTTTACTGTGAACTGTTACAACTTACAATTCAACCTTCTCGCTCTTTTCGAGTACTCGCAACCCAACATTCCGATTGCATTCCGACGTTCCTTCTTTTCGGCAGGTCAAGTAATTCGGCTCGCTGCACAACACTGACCCATTGCCAAATGGTATAGGTAGATAGAAAAAACAATGTCTGCTCTATTCGCGAATTAAATCTCTGCATTGGATTCAATGAGTGTGTTACGAATTCCTAACTATGTTGTAGACTAAAAATAGACACACCCGGCGATGAGGCCGAACTCCCGATTAGGACCGACCGATGATAAAGCTGATGAACAAAATCCTTTCCATTCTATTATGCAACTATTAGGACCCATTTCATTTCTTTCTATTCGCTTGCTTGCTGATCTTTTTTATACTTTGAGTCGATCTTCTTCTTCAACATACTCTACTGCCCCTGCTACGTTTTCTGTTGTAAGCAAACGAACCTATAATGCAACACCTCCTCTGAGGACACGACGGGTGAACCGAACACGACTACGACCACGAACCTCCCCCTCGGACTCTCTGTGCCACCACACACACCTCACGCTATATCTGTATCGTTGCCCATCTGGAAAGATAACGTTGGGTATGAAGGAGGCGAAGAAGCGGTTGTAAAGCAGGTGGTTTCGGGTTATCCAAAGTTTTTCGTTCATTAGGTATGTTCCGATGTATTTATTTATTCAAATATTGAGGAAAGATGTCTAACGACGATATAACTATATAGCCAGCTGATATTCGCGAACAGAAATACGCTGTTCCAGGGGGAAACGAGCTGTGTATGCTCTTCCCGACGCAGTGTCGGTATCGGATGAAGGAGTTGAGAAACCGGATCGCGCTAGCATTGGAGGTTCCTGTGCGGACCTGCATGTGGTCCTGTTCCCCGGCGATGCATCCTCTATTGCAAAGGAGTTCTGTCAGCATACTGGATCGAGTCGATTTGCAGAGAAGTGTCTCCTTTTGCTGCCGGAAACGAAGGCTTCATCGACATCGCCTGCCCACGCCAAGGGTTGTTCCCTGTAAATCCCAGAACAGGCATTACTCTGCTGTCTGCCTGCCTCTTCGCTCGTCCGCTTCAAATACCGCGCTGGTGCTTTCCTGTCTCACCTCTCCACACCACCTATCACCCTCATGATCTCGTAATCCCCCTCCCTTTCCACTCTGTCAAGCTTGCCCTTTTGATCAACACATCCCCTTAATCCGCCCACTCAGACGTCGACACATCTCGCTTCTCCTGTTCTGCCGCCACATCCGCGTCGTCCCGAATACCTGAAGTCTTGACTCACCCATCATCGGTCGAGCACGTCGCTCCTTTCGTGCCAAATGCCCCCTTACATATCATGCATTATTCTTCCTCTTCCGATGGTCCAAGAACAACGACGTATCCTCGACTTTTTCACTTCTTCCGTCATTCCGACGTTCCCTGTCCGTACCATGCCCCGTTGAGATCGATCATTCCGTGTGTATTGTGTCCATCGCCCATGAACGCGTGGACTAAACTCTCACTCTCCTGTACGTCGTCCAATTGCGCATCAAACGAGAATAGGACGTGTTGGCTGTGATATGGTTGGAACTCGGTCGCGTTCAACTCCTCCGTTTGTGCGTTATTGGTTGATTGAAGATTCGGGACTACTTGTTATTCATGGGTCGAGGGCGTTGGGACGACATGAAGGCTTTTTTTTTAATCACTCGTAAGTTCTATGAAACAATCCCACCGCATTTAAGAGGCTTACTTTCCACCAGTTGCGAAGAACCCATTCGTAGGCTTTCAGAGCTGTTTGAACCCCGACTCCTGCTTCCAATCCCAGTTCAGTTCTTCCTCCACGATAGCTCATCTCGTCAAAGTCAATGTACGCGTTGAGGACGGAACTCGATATCAAATGCGAGTGTCATCCGGTATGGGGACTCTTGCCTGTGGAACGCATACAACTTCAGGATCAATGGTACCCTTCGAATGGGTCTGTATTTGCGTTCATCATCTCAATTCAATGTTAACACATTCTTTGATAGCGTAGCACTAGAACCAGTCGTCCTCGCACGCTGTAACCACATCACGAGCCCGACTCTCTCGTTCTCGGCAACATTGTGGTTCTCATTCAATCCCAGGAGTCCATCATCAATTCTATCACTCCCAGAGCTAGGGCTTGCCCGCCGGTGGTAGCCTCATCGAGGAGTATGTCGGTTGGAAGGAGAGTAAGGCGCCGCTCCATGCTGTCGCTGGTAGATATGTGAGTTTTCATCATTCTTACACGCATATACAAGCCCCGCATGAGCCAGACGGCAGACACATAGAGGTTTACGCGCCTGTCCAACTCTTTTCATAGTAGACTGTTAGTGATTCCGTTTTCTCTGTGATTTTAGTCTTTTCTCTCATCACCGCACTCTTCAATTACCGTTTCTCCGGCGAACCTTGAAATATGCATTTATCACATCCAGTA
This sequence comes from Agrocybe praecox, assembly GCA_964017145.1. NCBI lineage: Eukaryota > Fungi > Basidiomycota > Agaricomycetes > Agaricales > Agrocybaceae > Agrocybe > Agrocybe praecox. Next base: position 2,871,216 of record OZ024845.1, on the reverse strand, counting down.
CCCCGGGCTCGTTGCACCCCATATCGACGAGAAGCTACAAATGAACCAAGCCCCGATATACTGGTACAAACATCTGCTACTCAGTGACTCAGTCACGACACACATATATCTCCCGGCAGCCTTTCTCCCTCATCGCATTCGCCCTTGGCCTGGGGCCAAAACTCCAAGCTCGATGTTTTGACATCTTCCGGCTCTGTGAGGTACGTCTTCGAGTCAATATTCGTTCATTCAACTCACAGCTTATTCATTTATAGCATCTCCTTGACCGTGACGCTCTACCCCATCCTCTACACAAGAGTTGTTGCCGATGTCATCACGTCATTTTGTTTCTTTCGTTTTTTTAGGATTATGGCCTCGACACCGTCATGGAGGGTTAATATACCTGGGACTCTAGTCAAGCCATGCATACCGCCCGCGACTCCCAGCTGACCCATGCTGGATTTATTCTCTCATGCTTGCCGTTTTTCCTTGATACGTTGGAGTTGGACGCAGAATGGGTATTTCACCATCGGTGGCTGTGTCGTTCAACCGTTCATTTATAACCCGAATGTGCGTATTTTCTTTTTGTTCTTTTCTGCTTTTCTTCTCGTTAACCCATTCATTTTCTTCGCGTGAATTAGGCTGCGAGATGCTGTGGTCGTAATGCCAGCCTTTGCACCTCTGCATCGGAGCCCTCTTGCTCTGGGAGATGTTTTGTTTCTTCGAACTTGGTTGATGGTTGTGTCACTTGTTTATTTATAGCTCGGATGTGTGCGTATTTGCTTTTTCTTCTTTCTGTCTGCTAAACGGACGATTTTTCTTTCTGAAAATCAGGCAGTGGGAGACTGAGAGGAGTGTCAATCATTGCAGAGCTCACTACTACCGTGCTCGCGATAACCTCTATACTCTGTAGTGATCATGCAGGCGGAAGCTGCTCGCAGGTCTTTTGCCGATCATCTAGTCTTGAAATCTAGCAGCCCTAAGAAAAATGAGTTATCTCTCTTTTCTCTGTGCGGTATGGAACTATATATGGCTGGAAGGCTGCATAGGACAAGCAAAATTAGCTTCGCCCAGTTCTTACGAAAAATGGCAAGACCCAGAAATGTACGTATTCCAGGACTTTACAGGCAGTTATAGATTGAGTAGATTTAGCCAGACGGGACTCTCTCAAAACGTCGATACGGACAATTAAGCAAGTCTAATTCATGAGGGAGGGCAAGAGTGTGTAATGCGATTCCTGCTCGACGAGCACCTAGCAGAGACGGCATTCCATGTGGGCGCCAACCGCGTGATTTGGTTTCGAACGAGCTGGCCTTCGATTAATATATGCAGGGAGCTTATCGCTCAGCCCACTAGATCATATCGATCTCGGCTTCCTACAGTGCTGTAATATATAGCGCACATTCGATGTTTCAACTCTGACAACCAAACCCCAACCATGTGCATGAGTACCTGCTCGACCCCCGTACCAGGCTCGCAGTCAACGCCACCTCACTGATAGAATGATTTGTGTTCTAATTCTCAAATCAGCGGGGATTGGATTTATGAAACGCGACAAGCTGAACTCAATTTTCCGCCGCGTTCCGTTCCATTTTGAGTCCACTTCTTAAGCTGCCAGGAGAACAAAAATCTTGTATTGTGTCGAAGAAAATGAAAGCCAACAAGCCAAACGACGATCTGTTGGATTCGACTCCGCGTCGCATTCCGTTTTGGTTTACGGTACCAATGATGTACCCTCTGATCCAGCACCTCCTCCAGCGCCATCCTCCGCCACACCATCCGCGTCGATTGATAGTGTTGTACTGCTCTCATGCCTCCCTTCTCCCATGTACCCCCTGTCGGTACGGTCAAGCCGCATCGATCAATGACACCAACAATCCTTATGTGCTGTGTTATCCCCGCCGCTCGTGAACGCGTAAATCCTCTCTCTGCATTTCCTTGATTCGAGTTTCGTACCAAACAAGAAGAGGATGTACTTGAAGGATTAGGCCTCAGATTTCATCCTGGCTCAGCATGCGTTTGCCTGACGAAAGCTCTTCAAATTGGTGGGATAAATTCAAAAACGACGTCGATGCAACGAATATAATTATATTGGCTCTATCTACAGCAAAAAGATGGGCACGGAAACGTTAATTAATAATTACATATGTTGTGAAATTCATTCAGTTCGCGAATTGCTTTTTGTTAAATAAAGTTGGGACGGAAGATCAAGCAGGTTACGTTGTATGATTAAAACTCAGATTCAATCTGAAATGGTCAACCCCCAACGTTTCAACCGTCTGCTACTACCAACTGTCTTTTCCACCACAATTTCTTTGACCTTACCGTTCAGATTTTCTCGTAATGAAGTGAATATATCTCTAACTCAATGAAAATGACGGGCAAGTCCCAGCGACAGCGCTCTTCCTTGCCTTAAGTTTTCAGCAATAACAAAGCGAAGGTGAACGTTAACCTAGTTTTGTGTTCAAGAGAAAGTTGAACATGTATGGTAAGCATTCAGTTATTATCCGACTTGTGAGATGAATCGTGCATGTACGCCCCTATCAGCGTCGTGGTGCCATCACAGGCATAGTAGATATATAGTGAATGAATTCTAAGTCGCTCGGCCATTTCTGTGAGTCGGACATGCACGCTGACATCGTCGCGTGTATGTGGGGGTAATATACCTGCAACGCTATCAAATTTAGCACTTGTACGCGTTGGTACCGTCGACCGAAGATACTCAGCATCGGGAGGGGTCTCTGATTTGTCGCACGAGGGGGTTGTCATTGCACAATGCGCCTTTGTCATAGCTATTTGGACGAGGAAATTTATCTGATATCTTTCTTATGCTTGCCAAGATCCTTATTTTTTGGCGAATATGTGAACGGAAGGTGCGGTCGACGTTCAACGGAAACTGGGTTCAGATCAGTCACATCCAAGCATTTTTTGACTTTTTGGAGGTGAAATACATGTGCACCCCTATCAATGTCGTGGTGCCTGTAATGGCATAGATATTGGATGTAGCAGGGTGCTTTGCGCCTGCGATATTAAATATCTACATTTTACGGTCAAGAAGTCTTCATCGTGGCGAATATCATGTCAACAGACAGAGTCGCTTGACTCATATCGTCTGCTACATTAAATATCTACATATTACAGTCGAGAAGTCTGCATCATGGCGAATATCATGTCAACAGACAGAGTCACTTGACTATGAGTTGCTAGTACGAGTCATTACGCTGACTACGTCGCGTGGATGATCCCAGAGTTGGCGAGTTTAGTACTTGTAGGCTTTAACATCATAAGCACTTTGACCGGTGGCACAGTTTTCTTACGGGATTTGTGATGCTAGTACCTACGTCTCCCTGTTTATGATTGCGCCCAGGAAGACTTCTGGCTTGTCGTATGAGGGGGTTGAACTTGCTATTGGACATCTACTTCGACTTGTCATTGGTATGTCGCTTGCTGTATTATTTATCTAACGCCGTTTTCGTTTATCTAGGATTCGATTCACGCATTGAAAACAGTGGCGCCATGGCATAAATTTTGGGATAGAAACCCACGATACGTGAAGTCTATGTTAGCGCCCACTCAGATAATTTTTTCTTGGCTGCAGTCTCCGATTGTATGTATTGTATGCGTCCCATTATGTTTCGAGAGAGCGTCTTCAACTTTATTATTTGATCAGCAACGTGTTTCTGCTTGTACAATTAATGCTAATTTTTGCACGGCAATTACTCAAGCTCAAGCCTCAACTACACGTAGGCCCAGTTGTTGCTTTAATAATGGTAATCACATATCTTTTTGTATAGTCAAATCAACAGGAGGACCTTCAAGAGGTTGAAATGATCTTCTTCCGCAAGTTACTTCCTCTATATATTGGGGTGAGTTGTGAAGGTTTTCCTTCAGTCCAAGAAGGTTGTTGGGCAATGGTAGAGTGTTTCCGATGTTTATCAACTAATGACGAGCAAGAGAAGTAAGCACGCTACACAGGCAAGAAAAGGGTGAAAGCTGCCATGTCGCGGCTGTCAGTAATTTATCAATTGCATTCGGGCCTTCGGACAGCATGGTACGAAGGCGGTCCGCGAGTACCGTACGGGGTAGTTAGACGCCGGCAGACCATTTATTTTTAGTGCTTAATGACTTGCCGCGTCGAAACTTGCATTTATTTATGCACAGTAAGACGCGTCAAAATACCAACTCATTGGGAACATGAAAAAGATGCAGAGAATTATATGCAATGATTTCAGCACAAATTATAGAATTTCTCGTCCCTGTCGCTCGATAATGATCCGAAACTGTTGTTGGAGTGTGATGTACTAACCGCATAGATTTGGTATATATATAATACACAATATTCTCTATGGCACATCAGCTGGTTCATTGATACTACTCAGCTTTTGAAGTATAGATCACACCATCATCCAAGAATTATCTCCTTCCATACCGGTCCATTGCCTAGCGCCTTCATCAAATATCGCTTTTTGATCCACCCAACAGCTACACGCTCCGCCCACTCACCATGCCACTCAATTAGCATGACCATATATCTCCACCCAGGCTCCTCGTCAAATCTACCATTCTTAGCCCTCGCATCACGGCCCTCGCATATAAGGATGAATTCGTGAGCATTAGGAATATTTTCCTTGCACCACTTTGGATGAACGAATATGATACCCAATTCTTTTTTACTAACCTCTCCGAAAATACCAAGACGTGTATATCCATTTTTTGGTTTGATTTCTCGTGAGGGAGTCAACGGTTTATCGAGCTTGAACAGCGCAGAAACTGTCCAAAATTGTAAGAATCCTGATCCGGGGTTGGGATTATACGTGTCTGGAATGTACTCTGGAGCATTAACAAGTAATCGACGAGTCGGTTCGGTTCGCATACAGTCAAATGAGAAGCGGTTTTGGACATGCCCTCCGTAGAATTTCCTAGGACCACGGGAAGGTGTTGACGTATCCGCCTTTGGACTCCATATGCGGATGCAATCCTCTAGATCATGGGCTCTTCTTTGATACCAGATTATCCATGTGCGCTTTCGTTGCGCTACGCGAATTCTAGATATGCTTCGATTGTACCAGTCCCAGATACGCGGGAAGGGTGAGCCACTCCAGCCTGACCACGACCAGCTGGGAGTATCTATCTTTCGAGTTTGGGCTTCTAATGGGTCCCAGATGAGGAACCAATCGAAGTATTTATCAGGGATTCCGTGACATAAATCAGTGTTCAAATTTGCTTTGAAGTAACGTGTTATTCCTGCGAATGCATGATAGATATCTGTACGTGAGGTGAGTGAGAGTCCAGGATAAGTTTCGATCAATCCTTCAAATTCTCCAATATCATTGGGATTCTTGTCGCTGGATCCTATAATTCCACGAGTCTTGCTATGCCGGTCTTCGAAAACTTGATCCTCTCGCCACTGGTGGGCTCTCCGGCAGTTGAACACAATTTGTCCTCCGATGAATGTAAGACTGCGTCTTGAAAACAATCTCTCCTGGAATCTGCACATACAGGTGTCATTTTTTCTATTCAATGGGTGAATTTTCGACAAAGATACTCACGTCCATGCTCTGGTTGAGTGAGTGGAGCTACCAATTAAGTCACCCGCTCTTGGTTTAAAAGCGAGTCTAAATCCAGGTCCAATTTCTTCGACGGGTTGTGATACTCCCCTGGTTCCAGGATATACTCCAGGGAGGCCGGCATTGGCGTCGGCCCCGGTAGCGGCAATAATTGTGGCATATGCGGTACCATAAACCAAGTCCATCTTTGAGATAGCGTCTAGTTTAGTGCTTCCAAGGCCCGTGGTATCATCCTGGATGATACACAAGTTGTCTGTCCACATATAACGCAATCCCAGCTCTCTGACAACCTGCATCGCGTCTCGAATCGTGACTGGAATCCTCTGATAATATTCGTTTCGTGTGAGTGCTCCTGGTTTACGCAACTCGGTAACGTTCGACTTAAGTAATCTGAGGATATCAGAAAGGTTTATTCTTCCCCAGACATAGCTCAACGCAATATATTGACAATTGTGCGGAGCGGGTACGACGCAGTTATCCACAACGTCAACGAGGCGAAACGAAGGGATTTCGTTTGCTGGGTCTTTGATTTCGTGGGCGATCATCTTTGACTGGTTGCAAAAGTCGCCGTGGCCTTCATGACACATCGCGAACCAGTTCTTGATCATTCCGAAGTCAATCTGATCCTTGATTAACCTGGCAAAAAAAGACTTTGACGGTGTAGGAGCATCATTTGCTAGCAGCGTAATCTCTGGAAATAGATTACATTTTTCCACGTCGATATATCCGCCCCCTACTTTCTGTGCGTATGGCCTGAGAACACGAATTTGGGGAGTACGATGCCAAGCTTGATCAGGATCGGGGTTTGGGCCATCGGTATTCCAACTCATCGTTACTTCCACGGGCCTTCCATCTTCGACTTGTACAATTTCGCCTTTGAACAGGGCCTTCAAAACTAAACGGCAAAATGGGCAGTTGGATTTGTTTGAGATATCCTTCACAGTGCCCAGCTTGATACTTGGATCATCGGGTACGTTCGCCCTTTCGCCGTCACTGGGAAGAACAACAAATCGCCTTGGTGTGAGGTTGAGTGATTTACAAGTGTCGCAGAGAGCATCGTTTGCCTTTGACAGGTTTGGTACTGGCAGAAGCTCTGGAACTATAATCCGGTTTTTATCATCGCTATTGTCATCGTTATCAGATTCAGATTCCCAGTCGTTCGGGTCATCGCCGGCCTCGATAATCTTTTGAAGCAGTCTTGCGCTGATAGGCATACCAAGCGATGTACTTGGTAATCGTGGATAAGAAAGTATTAGAACCTGGAGTGCCTTTTGTTACGCGATTGGAAAACGAGGACGATGAGAGTCTGCTATTATAGCAGCATGCAGCGAAGGAAGCATCTGCTATCATATTGACAGATGTATGGGTTCTCCGGGTACATTCAGCTGCCGGTGGTATATTTATCGTTCCTTGCTGGCACAATGATATTCATCCTGGAAACACTATTTTTAGATCAGACCGAATATTAATATTAAGCGCTTAAGCGCCTAATTCGTATCTCGAAAAATATATATTCAAAAACAAGTTTGTTACCAGATATGACTCGTTGAACATTAATTCATTAATATTTTTGAACATTTTTCATTGGAAAAGAAAAGATGACGTCACGCGTCCATCCCGGCATCAGGGTCCGAGTCACACAGTACCTTGAATCTGCCTTGAACCGACGACTACGCTACGATTTCACGACAAGACAACTACGCTCTGATCCACAGAGACCATCCGCAATGTTAATATCGTTACTGCTAATGGACACTCAACACTGCCAAGGTTATGTGAAGCCATATGGCCATACCCCTCGTCAATGCCGCGTTTGATACCTTTATATTGACTATCGTGGTCACTAGACTCCAAGGAGAAGAACTGTTGGATAGAGCGAAAATATCCATCATATCATATATTTACCATCAGGCGTTCGGCTTCAAGAGTGAAATATTTGTGAAATCCTGCCCGAAGTTTTCGCATAAGTCGATTGTATGATGGACTTGCGTCGTTCGAAACTACTCTCTACTACATCTTTAATCCAGGGGATCTTTAGTACAGAGGGTCCAAGGAGAGATGATGCAATGTCGGAGACAAAACAACTGTAGAGCGACGGATGAATTGTATCACAGGAACAAGAGCTTCTTGTGAATCTATTGAAATTTCCCACTCATCGTACTCGGAGGGTCTTGGTGTTGGTGGACACATCGTTGGCAAAGTTATCAAAACTACCCACCTTACCCTCACCAATAACGCATTCTACTCTACTTCCCGCCCTTAATCAACAACAGCGCTCTGAGCCTATATCGACTTGTTAGCCTGCCACTGTAACATCGCCCTGCCAGGAAATCCGTATTCGAGGCAATCGTATTGATCATGCTCTGCTCGTCGAGTCCTCCAAAGAGCATCGACACGGGCAGTTGAGCAAGAAAAAGACCTGATGAGAGGGAAGGAGTGAGGAATAGTGATTCCTGTTCGATGAGAACGGGATTCTGTATGCGTGTGAGCTGGGAGAGACAGCTTCCATTTGACTGTTTGGTTCAAATGAGCTGGCCATGCAGAAAATCCAGCAAGCCCAACGTCATTCGTCCTCGAAAGCCATATCCAGTGAAAAATCACTACCGACCCCAAACCCAGCGTCACCTGCTCGCCACACCACCCCAATCAATCACACTGTATTCTTCAAACTCGCAGAGGCCGAGAATACTGCACATTCGAAGAATTCAAGGGCAAGAGGTGGAACGACGAGTTGATTTCACTCGTCATTTCATTTCGAGTCTGCTTGTTGCTAGCCTGCTGTTAGCGGTCGTTCCTTCCTTCGCAAAGCGCAGAGTGTTGGCACGGAGTCTCGATTGAGAAAGTGTCGAGGAACATAGTGTGTACGGCAAATATGGATGGGTGTACTTGAATGCAATCTAAACCTCCTGCAACTCTCATTGATCGTACCTGTACATTCATATTCATAATTTTCCTCGGACTCCTCCTTTAGTTCGTTGTAAAACTAATTCAAAATGTAAAAAATTAATATGTTCTGCGTGGGTGAAGTCTTCCAAAACACAAAAGAGAACAAATAAAGAAAGGGTCACTCCTGATATCACTTGTCTTCACTCTCCGGAAACTTGAGGTGAATAACACTTCTCCCAGTCTTAACCAATCATGGCACCTTTAAAGTCGATAGAGCATACCCACGGCGGGTCATGATCATAGTATTTGGGGGTTGGATGACCTCCAGCTATTCCGAAACCCACATGAGTCTGTCCTTCGCTTGTCGGGATGCAACAATCCAGCCACTATCTCGCATTTTCCATTCGAACTTCTCTGTGTCCGTATCCAAGTCCGTCCCAAACTTGCACAGATCCGTTCCAACAGCAGCAAACCACACATTTGTCATCTCTGAACAGCGCAATCGATTTGACCATGCCGGAATGGCCAATAAGCATTACCTCGGCAAGACAGTCACTGTCGTTTGAGACGTGCGACCAAATTCGTATGAATCCATCTGAGCAGGCTGCAGCAAGTTTCTTGCCATCGTTCGAGAGCCTGAACGAAGCAAGCGAAAGGGAAGGTGCCGTAGAAGGTTCTTCGCCATAGGTACTGCTCTGAGGCCAATAAGATGTCTTGATTGTCCTTAGGCGCTGGCCAGATGACATATCCCAAACTTCACACAACGTTGTAGTATCTGAATCTTTAAATAGAGTCGATTCACAAGCTGCAACCTGTCGTCCATTACTCGAATAACGAATGTCGATCGAGAGATTCATCTGGGTCTTCATCGTGTACGGTGTAGGTGACACCTCCTGTAAACACATCCCAGACAACGATGTAACCAGGGCCCTCCAGTTGCGTAGTACCGCCAAGTATGTATCGTTCGTCATCTGAGAAAATATGTATATATGTCGGCCACAATTTCTTTTTGTTTGCCAGCCTTCTTAGAGTCGGCGAGCTGGGTATGAAAGACCCTCATAAAGGCAAATTTTCTTCCGCTTTGTGACGATGCAATCGTTTCGCCGATAGTCATACCTGGATTATCGCCACAATTCAAATCCGGGATTGTATTGCCAGTTGTGGAATCTGACACCTTTAAGAATGAACGCCCTGACCAGACAATGAATTCCCCGTTACCAGAGAACCCGGCTGACGACATGTCCAAAACTTTGGGGCTCAAAATCGTCATTAGTTCAGCCCCTGTTTTTGCATCCCATACTTGCACTTTGTCGATGGTAACAGACATAATCTTTTTGGAGTCGTCCGAGATTGCAATTCTTGTGCAGGATCCTATGCGAACGAGCTTCTTGCTCCTGACTATATCAACATCATGGGTTTGTTTGACTGCTTCCACTGCCAATTCGTCCCAGGACCACACATACACACTCTCTGAGCCTGATCCTATACGTGAACCATCCCGTGAGAATGCAACTCCAATGCCACCATTATTGTTCAATGTTGGTGTCCAGAACTATCAATTTTGCCCCTGTTGATGTGTCCCAAACATGCAGAGTTCCATCCTGTGAACCGGAGACGATGCATGTACCATTATACGAGAAGCTGAGAGCTATAACATCATCTTCGTGCGGAAGTACCATTAGTAATTTCCCTGTCGTTGTGTCCCACACCCATGCAAAGGCATCTCTTGAACGTATCGCAACTAGTTTTCCATCAGGCGACATTGCAGCTGAGCGAACACGTCCAGTGTATCCTTTGAGTGAAAGTTTTTTCAGAGAAAATTCCGACGATATATCCCATATTTCAAGCGAGTACGCGGAACGAAGAAAAAGCGTCTTCAGCAGACATGAAAATGCCACCACGTTGTAGTTTTTGACCAATTGCGGCATCTTCACCATTTGAAGCAAAGTACCAGTTCATATATCGACAAACTCCGCTTGATAAAAACCATCGGAAAGTTTTAATGAACTTATAAAGAGATGTGTTTCCTCGGTCGGAACTGCCGCATGGAGGACATCAAACTCCTGTAAGAGGCCGAAGGAAGACACGTTCCAAATCCTGACTGAGTCATAGTTTTTGCTCTGATTGGATATGACTACAAGTCGTGTCCCGTCCCGGGAAAATTTGACCTGACGAACACGTTTAACATTAAGCACATGCTGTTGGCGGCCAGTAATCTATCAAAAATATTGTTCCGGAAGTTGGATCGGCACATACGTGATATGACACCGTCCATATTCACTCGGTTTGAGCAGAATCTCCCAGTTCCCAAACTATGGATACGTTTGACGTCGAGGACCAGATATATAATTTTGTCGTGACTCGTCGTTGGACGTGGATGGTCCGACAAATTCTGCAGCAGTTAGGTACGCGTGAAGGTTGAACGTTGAACGTTGAGGTTGAGCGCTTGAGCGTTAATCCTTGGTCAACTCTGTAGGAAGACTTTGCCTATCCCATCTCGCCCTTCGCTAGCAGGCGCCCGGTCTATCGTTTCGCTCTCGAAATTGGGGGGCTTTCTTGTCTACTGAGAGGTGTTTGATGATGAACTTTGGTATGAAGAGTAAATCTACGGATGTCAAAATGAAATGGTCACCACGAGAGGAATCTTCAAGACACGATAAATGACATACTTGCATATTCATTCATTCGCGAGCTATATTCCTTCCTAATCCAACTCGATCTCGATATGACATGGCCAGCCAGCTCGGTCCAAACCAAACGGCTCTGCCGAATCGTTTCCTAGCCAGCCCAAAGAAAACCCACTTCTCTTCTCCACCCATTTTCATCCCACTCTCGATGTCGTCCATTCTGAGCGTAGCCAACCGATTGCTGGATGCAAACTTGAAACGACGGCAAAATCAAGCCTCATATTCGTCGATCGTTCCATCACAGGTCGTCCGATGCACACCAGATCAATTTGACATGATATTCTTGTAGTGCATGGCAGGGAGCTGAGATAGAGTGTTGATAGAACTACCCTTGCGATTGAAGCCCTCGCTGCCTCACCCGACCCACGTCAGAATCCCCCGAACGAACTCGATCCACAGGCCGATACGATGGTAAATGTTTACGGACTGTGGAGAACACCAAGGGGGCACTTACATGCGTCTTTAACAGGCCCACACGACTCCTTTGATTCAATCGGAGCACGATGGTGAGTGTTTGGACGTTTTGCAGAGCTCGAAAACGATACTTACCTGTTTAGCCGCGTCTACTAAGCTCTGCATGGCACCCTTGCAACGGAACTCCTCCCTCCTCATCCTCCTGCACCCGCCGACGCCGGAATCACCTCTACGAGCTCGGTTTACGTTTATCAAGACGCAATAGTAGTCATGACGATCCCTGCGCAATGGTGAGTTTTGGGGAATTCATTCAAACTTGATAATGGCACTTACCTGGCTACCCACGTCTAGATTTTCCAAACGATGTCGTCGCTGGGTTATATCTCTGCACATGTCGACGATAGAACCCTTGTGCGATGTCAGTTTACGCGCAGAGATGGCTCTAAATACGACGGTAAGCGGATTGAAGTGTCGAGAGGCTAAAGTCAAGACTTACAGATCCCTAGCCAAGCGGCGCTCTTTCCTCTGAGACTACGAGTTTGATTGACATGTCCAGACGACCACTGTGGCTCAGGGGTGAGCATCCACATTTCTGCACGACTCGAAAACGATGCCTACAGGATTTGTAGGCCTTTCCGTTTGACCCCCACCATTTCGACGAACGAACATGGATCCCGAGAGGTGATTCCGAACGGCGGACACGTTGTAAGCAACAACAACACGGTGGGAAAGAGGTGCACGAAGGTGGGGGAAGGTTGGAGTTGGCGCTGAGATGGGGGGGGGCTGCTTTTGATGGCTCTGAGATGATGCAGGAGGGGTGGAATTGTGCGATATTTAGGGGGAAAGGAACACCAGCAGCGGATATGGGATAACGACGCGCGTAAGTTTCTTGAAGCAATGACATCATATTCAAGAGGCTTAGTGTTGTATAGGAGGACGCGACCCCACTGCGATTTCCCCATCCACGCTGCATCGAACGTCCTCTATTACACATACAATGTCAGAGAGTCGCATATCGAAGGTGACTGAGAGGGCTCGAGTTCACGCGTAGAAGGCTCTGATGAGAGGCTGGGGAAGCAATCGATGAAGGATCGAAGGAGGACGTTGGATGAAAGAAGCTGCAAGAAAAAACTTGACGAGGGACGTACATAATTAGACGTCGGGCTGAATAGGACCGACCAACACCGATAACCAGGTGAACCCCAAACCGAACACTACTTCCTCGCTCGCCAAACATGGAAACGAGACTCTACTCCACTGGCTCGTTCGAGCTTCAGAGGCTCGCAAGCCGGCTCCTGCGTGTGGTGCTGTCCCCAGGGACATGTACCTCACCCTGTCTGTGCTACCGGAAACGCAATTCCAGTTGTCGTCCTCCCATGCCAATTCAATAGCGGCAAGGAGGGTTGGGCCTAATGACAATGATCACTTCAGTCACTGTTTCTCCTCGCAGAAGTCCCCAAAATTCCAGTACAACCCCCTACTCTACCCTCACCACAATGGACGCGGAAGGATGGTGTCACCTTATATGTCAATGTCGTCGTGTTAGGCCAGTATCGTCACTAGAAAGTACTTAGGTCGCAGGCCGAACTACGCTTTTCACACAAAACGAGAATCATGTTCCGGCTGGTGTTGTACGTCATATCGATGAGCAAGAGGTCGTCCGGCAGATCAGGCCTCCGTATTTTTGCCAAATGGACGGTGCATATAGTGTTGTGCGCAAGGTTCGGTCTGGATTTTCAAGGGAGACACATGACGAAAACAACCTCGTCGTTGGGGATATTCGCACCAAAGAATTAATGAAGGTAAGTCATTCTCAATATCCGAGTCCAATATCCAATACAACCTTAAACATTAGTTTGCATACAGATTGGCAGAATCAAAGAGAGCGTGAGTTATCTTTTGTTTCTAATCCACGAACAGCACCTAATGTCTAACTTCTACGACCAGCGCATTCCTACGATTTTTGGGACATGAGGATCGTGTGATACATTATTTAGCAGACTACGCTTCCACATCGCAAAATTTTAGGAAGGAAAGTCAGAGGTATGACGCCTTCGTAGGTGGCAGTGAGTATTTTGTTTTCAATGAGGTAGATACCACTTGATTTTGACCATATCTGAATGAAGATACCGCACACTGCCTTCTTCGTCCGACGATATCTAATTGTATGTTCCAGGGTATGAATTCCCGCACGCAGGACACGGTATGTTATTTGCTTCCCAATCTTACAATCCCCAACTGTCATTTTTCAGAAGATAATTCATCATGAAAGCTTGCTGTAGTTTACAAGGGCCACTCGTTATGGAATTTGCTACACACCTATGGGCAAGAGCGTCTACCAGCCATCGCCGAAATGCTCAGTAAACCCACAGAACTCAAACATCCAAAAAGGGAAGCAGGAGGAGTATAGATCGTGGAAATGAGCTCGGACAGCTAGGGCCCAACTAGCGCGGTAGCTTTATTTTCTATGAGGATGATGTCGAAAATGGTTCGAGCAGCGACACTTTAATTCTGGACTCATACGAACTTGTTTGTACTACGTCTCCTTCCACTCGCGAATAAATATTGTTGTCGTATCATGTACTTACACAGATCGCTTGAATGTTATTGCAGATATACCAGGCGCCATACTCAGTGTGCACGTCCGATTGTTTCCTCGTTAGGACTTTTTCCATTAAATGTGATAATAAACGATATTTATAACCTTGTCACGAGTGTGAGAATATCAACGGAATGGTTATCAAGGTTCTGCAATGGCTGTGTTTTTCGCTGCTCCTAGCACTCATGTCGTCGTCTTCAGCACCGCCAAAGTCCAAGTCGTTGAGGAAGAAGTTGAAGGATTTCTTCAGCACAACCCATAAATCAGCGCCGGAAGAAAGTCCATCAGGCAATCCCGAGGCATCGTCGACTGTGGCCGATAATTTGAAGATTTCGGGAAGATTTGCGTTCTCTATCACACCCAAATTAGCAGGATGCATTGACGGAAATCCAGTCAAGATGGCCTTCAACATTCTTAACGTTATCATAGAAGTAAGGAAGGTAAGAAGCCAGTTAATAAACGACTAGAGCATCTAATAATGGCGAATTTTTTCCCAGGAAATCAACGATAACAAGGATCAACTGCAAGCAGTTCTCGAAGAGACGCTGCAACTCCTTAGTACTGTACTAGCAAAAATGGAGATGGGGTCCAATCCTCATAGTGTTATCAATCAAACGGTGGAACAGTATAAGACGTGGGATATTATGACCTCTTAATTCTATTTAGTTGAACTGATTTCGTTACAGGGATGTCACTCAACAGTTGGAACGAATCTCAACTCTCAATAGCCGCTTGCACTCGAATGCCTTTAATCAGGTCGACTACGACAGTTACAAGGATCAGATAATGAATATCTCTCGAAAGATTAACGGGGCGACGAACAGGTTCAATGTAAGAAATCCACTTCCTTGTTATTCACTGCTCACTCTTCTTTGCATAGATTGCTATGGTTGGGACCACAGGAATGACAGTGGATGAATTACGGGATGAGAAACGGGTAAGCACTTGGCCCCACTGTGAAAGGGAAATGTTTTTCATTCAAGTTTACAGGAAGAAAAACTTCGACATGACTTGAAACCGTCTAAGAAAGCTGATCATCGGTTTATCGACGGTGGAAAGAGCGCGATTCAGCGCGAAACTTGTACTGAGGGCACACGCATAGCAGTCTTGCAAGAAATTACGGATTGGGCGAACGATTTATCTGTGGACAGTCCGCCTGCATTCTGGTTGACCGGGCAGGCGGGGTCAGGAAAAACGACCATTGCATATACAATCGCAAAAAGGTTCTGGACGGGGCAGCCGACATCTTTGGGAGCCAGTTTCTTTTGTTCTCGACAGTTTGAAGAAACGAAAAGTCTGCAACGGATAGTTCCCACCATTGCATTTCAGCTCGCTCAAAAATGCGACGCATTTCGTGTTATCTTACAAAAGGTCGACACTTCGGACGCATTGGACTTCCATGACATTCAAGAACAATTCTCGAAGTTGCTTTTCCAACCATGGACAGAAAGAAAATCACGCTACAACTCTCCTACCTACCTCGTTGTTATCGACGCCCTCGATGAGATAGACGACGATAAAAAGGCATTCTTTTTGGAACAACTACTGCAGTCACTCGAGGATGGCGAAATCACTGGTCTCAAATTTCTCGTTACCAGTCGGCCTGATCCCGATATCGCCGCACTAGGGGAAAGATTCCAGCCGAGTGCTATTTGCAAGCTTCAGAATGTCCCAATAGAAGATGCGGAATTGGACATACGGACATACCTAGATGCAAAGCTTAAAAGCTTGCGAGGAACACCAGAAATCAATCAGCTAAACGACCAGACTGCTGGCTTGTTCATCTATGCAGCCACAGTGGTGAAGATATTGACTAGACGTAAACTTGACAAGGAGGAGCAGCTAATGCTGCTCCGCCCTCTCCTCTCCTCGATATCATCTGACTTTGGCTCGATTGACGAGTTGTATCGACAAATTATGCGCGAAGCGTTTTCTGACCTGGATGACAATGTTTTTTCGACTCGTCTAAGTGTCCTTCACACCTTCCTATGTTCTGTTGAGCGGATCTCCGCTTCCGTTGCAGCTGATTTGGTGGATACCACGAGTGGCATTGCAGAGATGCTAGTCAACAGTCTGCATGCTGTACTCTATGAGCAAGACGGTCGTGTGTATTGGTATCACACATCCTTCCCCGACTTCATTTTGAATCGTGCTCGTTCAAGCTTCCGCGTGGACAACAGGGACGTGGTGTTCTCATGCGATGCAGCAGCTCAACATGGTATTCTTACCCACACCTGTTTCCGCATTATGAACTCCAAGGATATAGGTTTGAGGTTCAATATGGCGGATATTAAATCATCGTATCTCTTGGACTCCGAAAGCGCGGAAGAACTGCGGAAGAATGTGAGCAAGAATATATCACCCGTACTGAGATATGCATGCATGCATTGGGCACACCATATTTCCTTTGTTACAGATGCAAACAACAACCGGCTATGGGACATTATCTTTGATTTCCTTCAAATTCATGCCTTGTTCTGGATTGAGGCAATGAGCCTGCTCGAATCAAGCGGAGAATGTTCGTACTTGCTGTTTAACGTGGCACATTGGGTTACTCGGGTATCCATGGTATACCTAATTCACTCCTATTGTGGGCGTCTCACTGATGTCATTTTCATTGAAGAACTGGCGGCTCTGAGTGTCAACTTGTCAAATACTCACGGGATGGATCAAAAATCGTGGTTGTATCTCGTCACAAAGGCTACAAGCTTGTTTGCATATGGGATGCTTTTACCTTTCAATTGATAAATGAATTTGAAGCTCGCGATGCAGTGGTTTCCACTGAGGAAACACACATTCTTGCGGTATCACCAAACCATTCCAACAGCTATCTTCAATTGGAGATTCGGGATATTTTGACGGGCCATTTGCTAAGAATCGTAAAGATTCCTAGATTCACCCCGGGATATGGACGACTCATAGCCTTTTCGTTTGCTCTGCAGAGACTCTATATTGTCGTCGATGAGTCGCTTGAAATATGGGATACATTGTCAGAGTGCGCGCTCCAAGCACTTACATTATCGGCAAACATGCATTACCCTGGCCGGGCTGTGTGGGCCATTTTGTCTGATGGTAAAATGGTCGCATGTGGCTCAAAAAATACTGCACAGGTATGGGACACATTGCATGGGCATCTTCTGATGGAGGTTCCTCAACAAGGTTGGGTCATGGCACTCAATTTCTCGTACGACGGTACATACATTGTGTCCATTTCGGAGGATAAAAAACTGCACGTCTGGGATACATCAACAGGCACAATGATACAGGTCATAGACACTAGCCCTGATCCATTTGACATTGCGTTTTCACCCGATGGTTTACGGATAGGTGTAGGGACGTGGGAAGGTGTGTGTGTGTGGTCCTGGGACCCGGACAAGTCAAAGCCAGTTAAGTGGGATTCACGACATGGCGAGTATGCGTTTAAAACCTCCCACGCCGTCTTGAAGATTACAACATCAAATGACTGTCAAAGGATTGTGTCCGTTACCCGCAATAAAGTGCAAGCATGGGATGCAACGACAGGGGCTGAAGTAAAGGCAATATTAACTCCGGAGACAGATCATGTTTCACTCTCTGATAATGGCCAAATTATTGCTTCTCACCTTGATAAAAGCTCTGTAAAGGTGATGAGTGTAACAACTGGCGAAGAAATCTTGCTCATCCAACTCGATGCTGGTTCGGGTATCCGTTACCACTCAATCATTTTGTCAAGAAGCGGAAGGAAATTGGCATTCATTAAAGAGACTGGCGACATTTGGACACACGATCGAGCTCGGGTGATCGAGATATGGGACATCAGCAACGGCAGAGAAATAGAGATCGTCATGGACGGAAACAGCCACCCATATCCATATCTTCTCTTCGCAGACAATGAGCAATATCTTGTGGGCGGATTAGACGCTTTTGAACCGCACCAACGCTCCCCACTTGTGGTCTGGGACGTGCTAACAGGCAATGTCATCACAACAATGATGAGTAAAATCAATCCGCTACAAGCTTCAAGCAACGGGAGAGAATTAGCTGTCTGTGCACAGCGGCCTATGTTTCCAGATGAGTCAGATATTACATTGTGCGAAGTCTGGGACATAGTATCTGGCGAATGTCTTAGGATCATCAAAACATCATTTCGACCTCTGACCATCTATGGTGAAAACCCAAAAAAAATTTCTTTCGATTTGTTCAGCATCTCAAACGACAGCAAGAGGATCGCCGTCATCTGCTCAGATGGATTTATTCGAGTTTGGTCGTTTATCTCAAACGAAAGTTGCGCTGAGCTCTTGCTTGTTGGCCAATGTCCAATTGAGTCCAGTGCAATCACCTTCTCCAGAGACGACAAACAGGTTATATGTAGCTACGATGATGGTTCAATTAGGGTCTGGGATGTCGGTCCTAACTCAGGGTCGTATGAATGGGCGTTACAAGAGAGTGGCTGGATTACGTCGCTCAAAAAGACAGGCCAGAGGCTCATGTGGATTCCGAGCGACTTGAAAGTTATCCAACCACGAAACACTCTCACCATCTCAAGCACTGGAGATATATCTATCGACTTCAAAGGAGCAATGATTAGTGAAGAATGGGAGGGATGTTACTCATCGTGAAATCGCGCTGCTAGGGACAAGTACCAACAATAACCCAGTAACTGTATACCTATCTTGTTCCTCTTCGTTCAGCTTTCCGTTATGTACAGTCAGAACAGTAGATATTATTGTCTACTATACAAATAGTAATATAATCTATATTGGGGATTATATACAGAAAGGGATTCATTCTACGGCGTACGTGGTTGAAGTTCAGCGCCAAGGATGCCGAGTACCTTCCTCAAGTTGTCTAATTTTTCTCTCTATACTTGAGTTTCACCCACTCCTCCATAAATAGGTTCGTACGGCCCCTCGAGGTGAGGAGCACACTGCCCTTTCTCTCAGCATAGGAAGCATGTTTAGATCAACCAAACGATGACCCAAATGCAGAAATTGAGGTTGAGCACGTCCTGGGTGTGAGTGGCAAGAGCGCGGCAATGTCAAAGACCAACCACCTCCTGGTCACGGCATTTATTACTCAATTCCAGCCCAATTTCTTCGCTTTGGAATCTCCACGTAGTCAGTTACCGCATCCAGAGGTAACCAGCTCCAGCTTCAACCATCCAGATTCAACACATCGTCCCCTAGATCTTCGTCCGTCCGATCCATCCTCTCTGCCTCCGTATTGACATTGGTCGATGTCAAAGTAAAGAAAATCGCATTGAAGCGTAACAAGCATATTCATATCCAGATAACCCGACGACGGACAAACGGAGGAGTCGAACACATCCAGGTTCCATGCGAGCAGTGTTGACCAAGATGATCGAGTGAGGTGGTTGAGCGTGATGCATGATCAACAATTAATGTTTAACGTTGTCGTTGACGGTGGTGTAAGAGACCATTCAGCTCGCAGGCGTGGGTCGTCATTAACAGCCTAATATCTCAGCTGATATTATATCGCTTGAATGTGCTACGCTTGTTCAGTAGGACAAAAAATCAGCAATCGAATCTGTGAATTCCAACTAACTAACACCTATAGAATTCCGCATGCGAGCGTGCGCGTGCATCCTTCCAGCCATCTCTAGCTGCATATAGTAGCAAAAAAAAAGGGACACAACTCACGTTTCCTAGGCCTGGTAGATCAGGCTCAACGCTTGCTTATTTTCGAGACTGAATGATCGGCGATACATAAGTCCTGCGGTAAGACCTGCAAGCAGCCAGTGCCAGCGCATGATTACTCCAGAGGTTATCACGAGCATAAGCTGTGTATAAAGTTCCAGCGGCTGACGCTGCCTTATTTTGAGAAAGGTAACTGTTCGTTTCGCGGGAAGAAAAGAAAAGACAGAAAATACATACAACCGAGCTATAAATAAACGAGAAACACAGCCACTGTCGACTCGACAATTGGAATGCAAAGTAAAAAATGACCATGCATAGAAAATGAAGAGTACGTCTCCTAAGAACAGCGATAATCTGGACGGTTGAATTCAATGCCCTCATACATTTTCCCTTTCCGCCAAAACCTAAAACAGAAGAAAATAATGATGTCGGCAACGAGACGGGTAAATGAGAATAGAACGAAACGAACCGTGTCAGAGCGAGAAGGTTCTGTAAAGAGGTCCAAAGTTGGAGAATGCAGCTACAGTGTTTTGCAGCCTAATTTCTGCGAAAAAAAAAGATTATATTAACGAGAGCAAAAGCAGAAAAGAAACAAAAACACGCACATTTTCTGAGTTATGAATAAATGAACGACACAGCCATCGATAATTTAAATATCAATTTTGCGTCCAATTTATCAAGGAAAATCGGCAACCACGAAGAGTAAGTCCAGCATGGGTCCGCTGAAAGTTGCGGCAGTATGTATAGCCTGACTTAAGCCCGAGGTGCATTGACCCTCCATGACGGTGTCGAGGCATAATCCTAAAGAACGGAAGAATAAAAAATGTGATGACGTTAACAACTCCTGCAGAGGAGGGATGAAGCAACGAAACGAACCACGTCTCAGAGCCAGGAGTTACAGTGATTCAAGTAAGGCATGTCGCATTTGCGCGGCGTAAATAAGCTGCAAATATATATGTCATGAGTTGGATGAACATTTTTATTAAACCGAAAACGTACCTCACGGGCACAGAGAATCTCACCAAAGAGACCACGGGAAAAGCGGGAAGATATTAAAGTATGGCAGGCGATAATACGAGGGCGACGGGTATGGCGCAGACGGAGGAACAGAGAATGGATAGGCGTGATGACCCGGAAGAGCCACAACCTACACGAGAGACAAATGACGTCGAATGGGAGGACGAATCAGAGGGTACGTCATTAGGACTGGCTATGTTGGGGGAGGCGAGCGGCGAGACAATCCGAGGACGACGCGGACGAAAGGAAGAGCTAAACAGGATGGTCGATAGGGCCCTAGGGGCCGACAGGGTGATAACGCACTGCTGGTGTCGACGTTGACCGATACAACGCACGACTGGAGGACAGGCGACAAATTGACGAATGACGCGGATAGGGAAAACAAGCAGGGACGACTGTCAAGGTAATAGCAGGGATCGGAGAGTCGGACAAGAGCTTTGACCGCGCTGCATTGAAGATCCTCCATCCTTTGCACACTGTGATCTGACTTTCGGAATTGAAGCGCATCGGTTTCCGCATTTCAGGAACCAATTTTCCATGAACAGTTGGATCATCAGCGCTCAGCTTTCAGAGAGCGCGGTATTTGATGCAGATGAGCGACAGGGATGGTAGAAGAGGATGGTGGGATTGAGGGCGAGAAGGACCCATTTCCCTCGCACTGAGAAAGAGGAGGACGGAAGGGAAGGGGGTTGAGAGAGCAACAGGAGCAACAGGGAGAGGTGGGTTTGGATGAACCTTCATTAATTCTTCAGTGTAAATATCCCCCATGACGAAGCCGTTTTCTTCATGTATCCGCCCTAGGAAATCCACACTGACAGTCTTGCTCATTACGCAGCGTGAACGGTCCATTCGAATGAGATACGAAGTCCTAATTTGCTGGACGACCTCTTGCACATCGATATCAGCCGGAACATGCTTGTTGTGTTGCGTGAAAGTGCGTAGCTTGCCCCCACATTCCACGGAGATCCACATAGCGTCATGGTGCGACCAAAGTATCTTCTCGTGATGGTGCTGGCCTAACGCTTGGAACGGCGCAGCGATGATTGACGGGTCCAGACGACTGCTGTGGCTTAAGGCTGGTGAGTACTTGAGTGTCCATAGTTCTGCAAGACTCGAAAACGATGCTTACAAGATTTCTAGGCTTTTCCGTTTGACCTCCACCATTTCGACGAACGAACTTGGATCCCGAGAGGTGATTCCGAACGGCGGACACGGTGTAGGCAACAACATGGTGGGAAAGAGGTGCACGAAGATCGGGGAAGGTTGGAGTTGGCAGTGAGATGGAGAGGTTGCTTTTGGAGATGGCTCTGAGGGACAACGACGCGCATAAGTTTCTAGAAATAATGACAATTCAAGCTCAAGAGGCTTACTGTTGTATAGGAAGACGCGATCCTACTCATCCACGCTGCATCGAACGTCCTCTATTACGCATACAATGTCGTCCGGTTTGGAGAGTTGCATATCGATGATCACTGAGAGGGCTCGAGTCCACGCACAGAAGTGGCTCTGACGAGAGGCTGGAAAAATAATCGATGAAGGATCGAAGAAGCTGCAAGAAAAAACTTGACGAGGGACGTACATAATCTAAAATTACACGTCGGGCCGAATACGACCGACCAACACCGATGACGCTACGACCTCGGTGTCCTCCCCTCCACGCCTGACAACATATCTAATCCTGTACTACCATGAGCTGACGACGTGCTATATGAAGAGGGTGAAGAATTAACCGAGATTTTGCCTGCAATTGAGCACACGGAAGGTATATTTTGATATTTCTTTCTGTTTTTGAGGTGAAAAACGCTCACATTGATTGAAGTGATTATTGATTAGGTCTTAGGGACATCCAAACATAAAAATCCACCCTATGCTGCGTGCATGCTCTTCCCTCGCGAGCTGCCTACTGCATGTGGTCCTGTCCCTGGTGATGTGTACCCAACCATGTCTATTTTTTCAGAAACACGATCCCAATCGTCATCGTCCTCGCCTGCTAATCCGACAAGATTCTGCCCACTCAACTTCACTCACTCTATTTCTGCGAAGAAGTCCTCGAATTATTGGCACTACCCCCTACTATACCTCAAGGAGTTGCACGTCATATCGATGAGCAAGAGGTCGTTCAGCGAATCAGTACTCCGTATCTTTAGGTGGATATAATGTTGTGCGCAAGGTTCGGTGCGGATTTCCTAGGGCAGACACATGGATAATTGAACGGGTGTGTATTTTCTGACTCGACCCTTTCATGCGAATCTGACGTGCGTTTAAACCTTGACTACAGGAGTGTATCGTCTGAATTCGATTCGGTACCTATTGATACTGACTTGTGTTTTACGAACAGAGGTCGTCTCACTATACCTCCTCAGTACTCTCAGTACCTATTCTTGCAGCCATGAACACTCGTTGGGGGCAAGGGATAACTCATAGGTGCGTATTTTCCGATTTGACCTTTTGACAAAATATCCTAACTCTTTGTATTATGCTCGTTCTTGCGTTTCAGCTCTCTATGCGTCTATCCCCCTACGTACGACTCGCATGAAGACCCTGCACTTTACGTTCTTTGTAACCGCGAGCAACCGCGCCATCACGCACCTTACGACGCACACAGTTTCTTTGTGGGAAACGTACTTATAGGGAAGCACGCTTGGCCATTCAGAGGTATGTATACTACACTATAGTCGCCCTGTACGCCCCATATGTTTCATGATATGTCGTATACATGTTTGGTAATGATGTAGTACCTCTATCCCACTACGTAGAGCTCGCGTAACTTACAGCCTGGGCCTTACATTCTCAGTAGTAACAAGTTCATTATGCTGCTGCACCTTATAGCACATTCTTTGCGGGAATGTGTTGACTTTACAGTACATAAATTCCATAATACATCATATACGTGTTCCTAGATCCTAGAATCAAATTACCGCTTGAATGCCTTTGTTAGCGCATAAGAACTCGTGAAATAGGCATTTAGTTTGCTCGTACATTGCATTTGATGCAAATTCAATAGATAAGATAAGATAAAAACCGTGTAGTTGCTAAGAAAGTCGGAATGACAACGGGCGCTTAAATCCGATATCTCAAAAATACACCGTTATTGTGCTCTTTTCCCAACAGAAAACACTCATGGCAAGATATACCTACTCTCTACACAAGTATCTGGGTGCCAAACCGTCACCGAGCCTACACTCATTACAGCAAACCCTACATCAACCGACTGACCTAACCCTCACCCCCTTCCCCTTTGCATCTGGTTTCCGTTCTCCTAGGTCTATTACAATGTATACAAATTAAATTTGGCCGAAGCAACACAAATTGAACGTACTACAAATCACAGCGCTCAAAGAAAAAAGGGGATCGCAGCACAAAATACCGAGCTCCCTGTGCCAAGGAGTGTCACGGGATACGTTGGAGAATATGGGTAGACCATACTATAACGTATAGCGCCCAGCACAAACGCACTAAACGCCCTAAACATGACGAAATAGGGCAAACACTTCATTTCCGCTTCGTGCGTGTGTGTCTTCCACACCAGACGATGGAAGCCTGTGATAAAACTAGTTTGTAAGTTCCACATCTAATCCTTTCAGAAAATCCATACTCACGTCACTTTTGAAACCAAAGTAACCTTCAACGTCCACCATCTGTACCCACAGTACCAAAAGATAACCCTCATCCGACCTGTACTTGCGAGCGGGAATCATACGCAAATGAGCTGGAAAGGACGGTGCTGGAGCGCGGAAGAGTGGTTATTTGAGCAAATAACGATAGTGGGTGCCACGAGGGGTGATGATTCCATTGCTGCACAGAAAAATCTCGGACGACGCAGACGGTCTGTGGGTGTTAGCATAGGGCGAAATGGGATGGGCATCTCTCCTCTAGGCTCGATGCGACGTAACCAGGTGATTTGGAATCCACCAGAATATACGATCTGCGGGCTCGCTAGCCGTCTGACAGCAAGTGTCCTTGGAAACTAGTAGTTGGAGGAACCGCACGATGCTGGAGCCGACACCCAAATCGACATTCTATGATTCTCCGTACCGACACTGATTTGCTCGAGTTTGACGCATTGGTCCACCAGAATTGGGGTTGATGGAGGTTGGAGGGGTCAAACCATGAAGGAAGGTGAAGGCGACTGAAATATGGTTTGAGGCATTGAGAGGTAATGTTGGCGATTTCTTGACACCCTGACGAGCACAATTCGTAGCGTAGCTAAAAGACGCGAGAAAAACGATGCTAAGACCCAGATATTCCCACTTGACGTCGCTCTAATTCGATCCAAGGGTTGTGGTTGACTTTAATGCCTTGATGTATGCGCGCCGAATTTCACCGTAGGACGATGGATATGGGTACTATCCAGGGATAATCACGCTAGCAGTGAATGAGGTGTGAGTTGATGAAGGTCAAAGGATTCAGGGAGGAAAGGTGGGGTTGCTGGTATGACAATGACCGGAAATCGTAGCGTAGAGAGCACTTTCGGTACATCGAGATTCGATGGGCATGCAGAACATGACAGAAGGAACAGAGGGTACGTCATTACGGTATTGTCCATACTATTGGAGAGGGCGAAGGGTGTATGTTGAAACAAGCCTGGTCTAGACAATTAATGAAATAGGACGACTGGGACGCGGTAGCAAAACAGAGGTAAGAAGCGTCTGAGACAGGTAAGCAGGAGTTTAGAAGCAGGGGCGTATTTCTAGAAAATGTGGAGCGATACATTCATCAAAAGGGCAGAAGTACGGAAAGGTTGTGGACAGGTCAAAAGAGCGCGCGTGCTATGCTCTTTCTCTTTCTGTCATCGTATGGAGCTCGTCGGTGGATGTCATCGAATCCAGGTTCACAGCAAGCATAACGGGCAGTCCTGAATCTTCGATTGACTGATGACGCACAAACGGCACGACCGAGTTCCAACCACATCACAGCCAACACGTCCTATTCTCGTTTGGTGCGAAATTGGACGACGTACAGGAGAGGGTGAGAGTTCAGTCCACGCGTTCGCGAGTGATGGGCACAACACATATGGGATGATTGATCTCAACGGGGCATGGCACGGATAGAAAATGTCGGAATGACGAAAGGAGAGGTGGACAAGTCGAGGGTATGTCGTCGTTCTTGGACCATCAACGGAGGGAGAATGATGCATGATGCATATGCGGTCATTTTCCTCAAAGGGAGCACTGAGGTGCTCGACCGATGGTGGGTGAACCAAGACTTCAGGTATTCGAGACGACGCGGATGCGGAGGCAGAACATGAGAGGTCCCGGTCAGATGTGTCGACGTCTGAGTGGGCGTATCAAGGGGATATGATGATCGAAAGGGCATGCTTGACAGAGTAGAAAGGGAGGAGGATGACGAGATCATGAGGGTGATAGGCAGTATGGAGAGGTGAGACAGGAAAGGACCGGCGCGGTATTTGACGCAGACGAGCGAAGAGGCAGGCAGGGGGTTTCTTCACAGCAGAGTAATGCATGTTCTGGGCTTCAAGCTAGGAGAAGAGGGTGGGAGCGAAAAAACGTCGCAAGCAAAGCGAGAAAGTGAGAGAAGTGAAAGGGAATTTTTTCGCAATGGAGGAGCAAGGATGGGTGACGAGAAAAGGAGGGAAAGTTTGGATTTTGGTATTTATTACTACATTTTAGGATTTAGGAAAATCGAAGGATGGGCCAGAGAAGGACGTCGATCTTCCTTCCTGGTCATCTTATCGCGGAATTAGCACGACAAAGTGGAGCATACGAAAAATCATTACTACAGCAGTCTATGATGTCATATTAGAGCCATCAGTTTATGGAAACCCGGACTGTTAAGCTTCGAAACCTGTGGCCAAACAACACCGGCGTGCGTTGCCGAACATTCTCGGCTCTTGGCACGTAGAAACCAAAATGATGCGCGTCCTTATGCGCATCAGCGAGCGTGCACGTGCATTTTCAGTCCCTCAACGTCGTCCTCAACGTTCCCGCACAACAAGATGGATTCTTTGATTTTAAAATACAGAAATGTGTAACAGTGTATAGAGTGTCCATCATTACACGTTTAATAAAATTGAAAAATATATCACAATCGAAAATCAGCATTTGATAACCTGTAATTTCTGTATTGCTTTGCGTGCTTGTGTATGCATGTACCTACGTGTTTCCTATTAATATAAGCTAATATAACATTAGATCACTGGAATATACTCAGGGGTTCTCTTTAACGTCTTACAGCATGCCTTAAACCAGTTTGGAAGCGCTCAGAAGTAGCTATTGTCGCAGATATAATTTATTGAGCTATTTTCAAGATATCATATAGCACTCATCGATCTGCACCAGCGGCAGAAATTCATATATTGATAACGAAGTACACTCAACCATTCAATTAATTCTACACTGTACAATTCAATTTAGACGCGGTAAACCCAATGAATTGAGAAAGAACATATTATACAGTACACTGAATTAAATTAGTGGGTAGCAATTTATGGCATCTATATTCCAAATGGTCAGTGTGGAAGCGCAGAATTGGACTGTCGGCCATGGCGATCCCGGCGAACGCCTGTATTTTTTTTTTTCGAGTCCACATTCCCACGGCCGCCAAATATTGGTTTGGACGCGTCCCCCAGTGTCTTGCAGATAACCTTTACTTATCTTTAATTTAATTGTGTGAATATATATATTAAAAACTCTACTACACATTTTCATATTTTTAAAAACTAGAAAATCCATTTCGTTGTGTGGGAAGGTTGAGGACGACGTTGAGGGACTGAAAATTCACGTGCACGCTCGCTGATGCGCATCAGGAAGCGCATCATTTTGGTTTCCATGTGCCACACTGCTGGCTCTGATAGCTATATGTCCTACATATACCTAAAAAATATACGTAATGTGTATTTATTTACCTATATGTTGGACATACACATGATGTGTATTTTAGACATACGTTCGGCATACAGATGATATGTATGCCGGCCATACCTCCGACATACACATGATGTGTATGCTACAGTATATGCCTGGAATACAGCCGACATATATTTAATGTGTATGTCGGCTGTATTCTCAATATACACGTGACATATATTTTAGACCTATATTCCGGACATACATATTACGTATATTCCCAAAATATGGCGTGGAAATATCGAGCGGCACGAAGTGGATAACCAGCGACTCGCAAAGATCCGAGCCTCGACTCGCTAATCTGGTTCACAGCGTGTCCTAATTGAGCGAATGCGCTCAGCGTATCAGCGTGCCGCTCAGCGACGCGAGTCCTATATTTCCACGCTATATTTTGAGAATATACGTAATATGTATGTCCGGAATATAGGTTTGAAATATATGTCACGTGTATGTTGAGAATACAGCCGACATACACATTAAATATATGTCGGCTGTATTCCGGACATATACTGTAGCATACACATCATGTGTATGTCGGAGATATGGTCGGCATACATATCATCTGTATGCCGAACGTATGTCTAAAATACACATCATGTGTATGTCCAACATATAGGTAAATAAATACACATTATATATATATTTTTAGGTATATGTCGGACATATAGCTATCAGAGCCAGCAGTGCCAAGTGCCGAGAATATTCGGCAACACATGCCGGGTCATGTTTGGTCACAAGTTTCGAAGCTTGACAGTCCGGGTTTCCATATCAGTTGGCCCTAGGCTCTAATATATATGACATCATCTCATATGTTCAAGGCCAAAACAATCATGTTAGAAGCGACGAAAATTGGAAGGTCATATGGGAAAGAAAAAGAACATGTTCCGCCGCCATTGTCGTGCTCGACGATGAGCTGAAACTAGTTATGATCGCACCGGCCTTTGAATTACCACATTTGCTTCTTATCGCCTCCCTTCACCACCCTTCACCACCACCACCACCACCACCACTTGCACCTTGCCCCTCCCCTTGTAAAGGGATGTGGGCGGCGCTCACCACCACTACAACTAATACCACCTCCACCAACAACAGCAACCGCACCTTGAACCTCCCCTCTTAATAGGGATGTGGGAGGTGCTTTTCTTTGCGACGGAGAAGGTGCCGACGCGCCTCCCTCCCCTCTCCTCAGGGTTTACGAATCAGCAGGGATATTGGGTACATCAATAACCAATGAGGTGTTACAGATCGGATCTTGCCACACCACCAACACCTCCAACGGACGGAAGCGAACACAGGGGCAGCAGATGGCAGGATGGCAACAACGAGAGGGGATGAGCTCAGTGGCGGGGATGTTGCTCGTTGTATTTGCCCACCGCCTCTCCACCGTAGTGCAAACACCAACATGATGTGAAGGTGCAAGCAAGGTCAACCATCCACTGGTGTTTGGATTGCGAGGGCCGCAGGAATATAAACCAGGTGTGAATATTAACGAGAGTATGAGGCAGTACGAAGAGGGGAGCCAACAAGGGGGAGGGAGGCAATGACAAGGGGAGCACAACAAGGTCAAACGGACAGTCAATCCACCGATGTAGTTTGCAGCAATCTCCGCCTCTACGGTTGGATTGCTATGAACAACAAACGAGAAATCCGGAACAGCCTGAGCGAGAATAGCAAGGGACCGGTGTAAGGCACACGGTCGCGAAGGTGTATCCAGGGGGTCCTGGCCTTGTTTGGCTGAACGGCGCCAGGGGAATTCACTTTCGTACTAGCTTCGGTTCTGTATGGGCCCACAGGAGATATTGCGGTGAGGAGGTTTTTGTGTCGGTAATGGTATAAGTAATAGATATGTCATTGTCACTGGGGCAGGAAAATAAACAGCGAACAGAGATCTTGCTTAGAAGGTAAGGGTTCGGACCTAAAACGAAAGAAAAACTATATGTAGTTGTATACAAATGGATGGTATGCGTCTACACAAGGATTGTCCGGTTGGAGGAACAGAGCAGCGATGATTGTAGTTGGATACAAAGTATGTGTGTTCGTGTGTGATGATGCAGAAAGCGTACATGCAAAAAATTGTCCTGTTAAAGGATGGATGGGCGAGTCCGGATATATACTTATGTGTAAGTGAAAGCAATAGAAGTTGGTCGGTAGGAGGGCTTTATCCCGTCTTTTTTGGAATTTTATCTGTGAGGTGGAGTTTTGGAGCAGAAGGTGAATAAGGGAAGAAGTGAAGGAGGGGGTAGGCAACAGGAAGAGCAGAAGCAGCCTACTGGGTACCGGCGACGACAGCCTCAGCTGCGTTCAACGCAGCCTCGAAAGACTTCAAGAGCGTCGTCTGGTCCTCCATGCCCACACTAATCCTCACAATTCCCGCTTTGACATCAAACTGGGCTGCCCAATCCAGTTCAGTATAATGCGCGAGGATCGTGAACGGACACGCGAGGGTGAAGTTGGTGCCGAGGCTGGGGCCTTTATAGCATGGCAAAGTGTCGAAGAAGGCTTTTGACGCCTCCATGGACGTGAATGTCAATGAGAACAGACCACCGAAGCCACCGACTGTGCCGTCGTTAGCATCGGGGGTCTTGATGCGGCATATATCGTATTTCTCTCGGGCAACGTATTTAGGATAGAACATGTCCTTGATTGCTGGGGTGGTACCGTTGGAAGAAGAGGCAGCTCGAGATTTGGATCGCAGATAATTGCAGGCTGCTTCTGCATTGGAGTCTATGACCCGGATTCTACGTTTGAAGTCGCGTGAGTTGCGTTCCATGTAAATGGCATCTTCGTCAAAGTATACGTCTTCAAAGTTTGCGAGAGGTGGGATTTCAACGCGGCATAATGACGGCCTGCGGGATTGTGTACGAGACTGTAAAAGTCGATCAGCAAACAATCAATTTTTTTTAACAGACAAACAACATACCTTCCACCCATGACATTCGATACTCCACTGAACACCTTGGTCAAGCTGCTGACCACAATATCTGCATAGGGGAAGACCTCGACGTTCACAAAGTTCCCGATCGTCTCGTCGATGACGATGAGGAAATCGTATTTGTCCGCGAGAGCTCTAAGTCTAGGCAAGTCAGCGGACCTAAGCAGTGGGTTGGATGGAAACTCGGTGAATAGAGCAAGGATAGGTTCTGTTTCGAGGATCTTTTCCAGTTCGTCAATGTCGCTATCCGTTCCGAATCCGAGGAAGTGGCATCCCGGGCCCCATTTTTGCAAAATCTTCAATGTATCGATGTGGGGAAATCTATTGAAGTATCAGGTAGCCGTAATCAAAGAAAAACATGTTACGCACCCAAAGCATACACTCTTGACAACAGGCTTCATAGCAAGCGCCGTCTGGTGCGCAGTCCATATCGCCGACATCCCAGTCGGTAGGAGGTACACGTCGTCCGCAGCGAGCTCCTTGACACCTCTCGTGCTGGGCCCGATAAGCAACTGTTCTTTCCCTTCGATACACGAGGAGTTGTCCTTGACTAAAACGCCGGCTACTCGAGATCGTAGAGCCTTTTTCGCAAATGCCGCTGCTTGGAGAGGGAGGTTTCGTCCGTAACGTTCTTCAAGATAGACTGTATCGGGATCTTCAGACGCTGGCTGCGTCGCGGATGGTGGTGGTTTTGAATAAGCACCTGCAGTCGGGGATTTCTTCACGGCAGAATAATGCCTGTTTTGGGCTTTACTGGGCACAACCCTTAGCGCTGGCACAGGACTAGCAGGCGATATCGATTGAGTTCTGATTTCAGGCAGCAGAGAAAGACATTTTTCTGCAAACAGACCCGATATACCCAATCCCATATGCTGCCAGAACTCCTTCACAATGGAAAACACATCGCCGGGGAACAGGACCACATGCAGGTCGGCACAGGAGCCTTCAATACTTGCGCGATCCGGTTTCTCATCCCCTTCATCCTACGGACATATGAACAGGTTTACAAGACGCGCAAGTACAGGCGGCGAGTATCCCAAGGCTGCCGAACGGGCTTGGATGAACGACCGACACTGTTCCGCAATTTTCTGCGAAGGGAAGAGCATGCACCGCTCGTTCTTCCCTAGAACAACGTATTTCTGTTCGCAAATACCAGCAAGCTAGGTAGTTACAAGCCATTGAATCTCTTTCCTCGACATTTGAATAAATAAATACATCGGGACACACCTTCTGGATACTCAAATGCACGAAAACCCTTGGATAGCCCGACACCATCTTCTTTACAACCGCTTCTTCGCATTCTTCATACTCAATGTTGTCTCTCCAGGTGGGCAACGATACAGTTATAGCGTGAGGTGTGTGTGGTGGCACAGAGAGTCCGAGCGGGAGGTTCGTGATCGTAGTCGTGTTCGGCTCACCCATCGTGTCCCCAGAGGTAATGTTGGATTATAGGTTCGTTTTTTTACAATGGAAAACGCAGCAGGAGCAGTAGAATATGTTGAAGAGGAAGGTCTAGTCGAAGTATAAAAGATAAGTAAGCAAGCGAATAGAAAGAAATGAATGGGGTCATAATAGAAATTTAGGATGTAAAGGATTTTATTCCTGGGGTCATCAGCTTTATCGTCGGTCGGTCCTAATCGGGAATTCGGCTGTATCACCGGGGCGTTTATTTTTAGTCCGCAACATAATTTGAATTCGTAACCAATAACAAAAGTACTCATCGAATCCAACTTGCAAAATTTTAATTCGCGAACAGAGCAGACATTATTTTGCTATCTACCTATACCATTCAGCAATAGGCAAGTCTTGTGTAGTGAACCGAATTACTTGACCTGCCGAAAAGAAAGAACGCCAGAATGTTGGGTTGCGAGGACTCGAAAGAGCGAGAAGGTTGTGTCATTGAATTGTAGAATCGCATTCAACGCAGTACTTGTTGAAATAATGTAGTAACGTTCACAGTTCCTCATTTTGTTTATCAGTAGTCGCGCTGTAACGCGTGTCACTTCTATCACGTGTATCACTCAATCCCATATCCCGAATCATGTTCTTTCCCATTCCTCAGTTCGTTCTATACGCACTGAGGTATGTCTTAAGTTATTCCATCCATTATACCTTACTTATCCCCTCTTTACCATATAGTACTTACATCGTGCATCATAGGTAAAGTTACTAATACTATATAAGTTCGTTCTATACGCACTGAGTACTTACTTCGTGCATCATAGATTCTGACAGGTTATGGGCCCCGCTAGCCAAGGGGGTAGCAGAACTCAAATAATATACCTGATGCCACCTTTTATTTTTTAAGCCCCGAGGCTGACCCTACCTACCTCCAGCGCTTAGTAATCCATCAAATTTCCGTATTTGGAAGGTATTAATAATCTAAAATGGGTGCGAAAGTGTGTTGGTTGCGCACTTGAAGTAGATATTGTGCATGAAATGCATGAAATACTATTTTCCAGTTAAATGTGGAAGATTTTTTGCAAACCAATGCACTGTACAAGCACTGTATACTATTGGTCAGATCACGTGGTCAGATCTGCGACTTCCGTATTTGGATTATCTTATCTTATCTGTTGTTACTATCTGGGTAACTTTGTCTTTTTACCAACATAAAGCAAGGGAATAATGATTTAGAGCCTATCTGAACAAATACTTGGCCTATTGGAGTATTGCTAAGGGAAATTAATGTATAAAAGTCTTACATTTGATGAAAAAGTTCACTATAAAAGTGAGTCACATATTAATTTTTTTGGCCTGACGGCCGACCCTACCTACCTGCATCCGGTCCGGGATTTTAATCCCGCCACCCCCTTGCCGCTAGCGCGAATTGAACCAGCACCCACTCATACGAACTCAACAATAGGTACTCAAGGTACCCGTGGCAATCCCACAGCTGCCGGATTTTCCAAACATCGAAAATCGCAGCGCCATGGAACCCGCTGTCATTGACAGCTGTCAAAACCAGCCCCAGGTTCAACCACCTACGTCACTTCAACAAATTAATATCCAATCATGGCGACAGATTCCCCCAGCTCTAACGCCTGTCCTACCCTTACGGGACCGGAGAATTTCCAGATTTGGAAACTCCGGATCCTTGGAAAGCTCCGTCGTGACAAGGTTTACGATGTTATTGTATCACCACGTCCCTCATCAACCCTACAAACTGCAAGCACAGTCGCAGCATTGAATGCCGCAGCTACTGTAGCTAGAGCAAGCTCAAATGCAGACCCACTTGATCTCAGCCTCTTAAATGCAGCAATCCTGGCCGAAAACGATGCAATTTCTGCAGCAAATGCACTCGCCATTGCGGGATCAAACGCCCCCTTCCAGGATGCATGGGACGTATGTGATGCAAAAGCTCACGGAATCATTGTCGACCACATCACCGACCGCCTTGCCCTCGAAACAGCAACCAAGATCACAGCGCTTGGCCTATTTACTCGACTCGTACAAATCCACGAGAACACAAACGTCGGTGTCAGTGCGTTTTATACGTTCATCAGGATGATGTCCTTAAAATGAGATGGTGATGTCTCAACAATCCAAGACCACATCTCGGAGCTTCGAGCAGCAGATGCTAAACTTACGTCCATGAAACGACCTTTCGATCCCGAATTTCTAGCTTTCATGCTTCTTCACTCCCTTCCAGACAACGACTCTTGGCAACAATTCCGGACATCTGTTCTACAGTCTATGCCAAAGGGAACAACTATCACATTCTCTGAAATCGCTGACAGGCTCGATTTCGAAGCGAAGCGAATTCAAGGGAGCTCCTTGGCGGAAACAGCATTGAACGCGAAGACATCCAAAGCTAAATCAAGGCCCAAACAATCCAGCTCAAGACCTCCAAAACACTGCAACAATCACCCTGACTCCGTGTCCCACGAAACAAAGGACTGCTTCATGACGAAAAATAAGGAGAAGCAGAAGTCAAGCAAAGGAAAAGAGAGCGGGAAAGGGAAAAGGAAAGAATCAGGCCACAAAGCAAAGCCGGCACCGAGTACCTCTAGTTCCTCAGATTCGGAAAGCGATGACGAACGCGCCCAATTTGCTGCTTACGTCTCTCGTAATCCGAAACCACAGTCTACTTCTTCTGTAAATAGAGCTTTAATCAAACACATTCAAGGTTATCTCAGTGTGAACCAAGCTAAGGATACCACGGACGACTTACTGCTTGATTCAGGTGCTTCCACCCACATGACTCCGCAACATGCATGGTTCGATCCTAAATCATTCCGAACTTTGGATCCTCCCAGAGAAGTAAAATTCAGAGATGAATCCCATGTACTTGCTACCGGTATTGGCTCTATCACATTATGTGATATTATCGATGGAAAAAGGATCGAAACCATACTTGACGACACATTGTATATCCCCTCATTTAAGTTAACATTAATTTCCGTCAGAAAATTGGACAAGAAAGGGTATTACTCGGTTTTCAAAGGTGGAAAATGCACTGTCAAACTTTCAAAAGGTCGGAAACGCGTACTCGAAGGAAAAGACAATCATGGTCTTTACCAACTAAATGCCAAACCACGAAACTTTGAGGAAGAACCCTCATTATCAGATTCAGCCCTAACCTCAATTGACATAAATGTACTGCACCGTCGACTAGGACATGTATCAACCGACCGCCTAAAGAAGATGGTTTCAGAGGGGCAAATCATTAATATCACAAAAACCACGGGTGTTGCAAAGTTTTGCGAACCATGTACACTCGCAAAGCTTAAGAAATTACCATTCAAATCACAAGAAAGCAAGCGTGCAACCTGCCCACTGGAACTTATTCATTCTGACGTTGGCGGCCCAATTACACCTAGTGATCGACACAAGTACCGTTATTGGATATCATTCATTGACGATAATACGAAATTTATTTGGATTTACTTTATGAAACGCAAGCGCGAAGCCTTTGGAATCTACAAACAATTTCGAAATGATGTCCAAGCTCAATTCAAAGAAGAGATTGGGGAAATAAACTTTTCGAAGAATTTCATCAGCTTCTTTCAAACAGACGGAGGAGGTGAATACCTCTCGAAGGAATTCACTGCAGAACTCAAAGCAACTGGTGTCGTGCATCGCATCACTGCACCCGATACTCCAGAGCAAAACGGCACAGCTGAACGCATGAACCAAACACTGGTGAATCTTGCTACAGCAATGTTAGTCGACTCAGGGCTACCCATGTCATTCTGGACAGACGCGATGCTCACTGCAGCATTTATTATTTCCCGTACTCCTGCTAGCGGCACAGGTGAACAAGTGCCCTATGAAGCTCTTTTCAAGCTAAAAGTTGACATATCATGGCTTTGTCCATTTGGATGCAATGCATATGCACTGATCCCCAAAAACAAACGCAACGGAAAGTTTGCTAAAAAGGGAACAAAATCAATTCTATTAGGATATACATCCGGACGAAAAGCCTACCGCCTATTAGATCCCGCTACATGAAAGGTTTTCCACTGCCGACACGTCCTATTCGACGAGGCAGGCGATGTACCCATTGATCTGAGTTCCTACTGTTACGACACAAGCCGTTTCGTATGTGTACAACTCCCAGAGTTTACACCGAAGAAGGCTATAGTCGTAGGTTCTTAGTTCGTTGTTCGAGTTTCGAGTAATGAAACTGTAGTATTCTCAAGAACTAGTTAAAGAACAAGAGAACAGTCGTACTACGTATTTATAAGTAAGAGACACGAGGAGAAAGCACTGTAAAGGTGCGGTAAACGTTCGTATACAATGAGGAAAAAGGCACGTTAACAGTGCGGTGATCGTTTGATAAGAAACACACCGTGAGGGTGTGGTAGTCATTCAGTAAAGGTGAGGCGATGAAACAGTAAGTAGAATGAAAAAGAGTCGGCCAGTGTGTGTGTTCGTAACATTACCCCCGTTCTAGATCGAAGATTCCAGATTCGACTAGAATTGTTGGGATTGATAGGGACAGTCTCGTTTGAGGTGTCCTGTTCGTTGGCAATTGTAGCAAGTCGGGGTTGCGTCTCTTCTGGGTCGAGGTCGAAGGGTGTATGGATGAGGCAGTCCTCGAAGTGATCGGGGACCGTTTGGAGGTAGAATGGTCTGTCGTGGTTCGGAAGGTCTTCTGTTTTGTTGTTGTCGTGGTAGATAAGGGGGTGGGAGTTCGTTGTCAGTTCGAGGAGTAGGTTCTGTTCGTGTTTCGTTGCTATGTGTTCCTGATGCATCGGTGCCAACGTGGCTGGGGAATAGGGTATGGAGAAATTGTCGGTGGTTCAGCGTGGGTCGGGTTGATGTTTCTGGAATTTTTGCTAATCGTCGAAAGGTCCCGAGGTCGAGGACGGAGGGATTTGGTTCTGGTTGTCGTTCGGGTTCCACTGACGGTTCTTTATTGTGTTGATCGACGATGATAAAGGGAATGGAAGGGGTTCGACTGGGATTTGGATCGGGAGTTTCTTCGTTGATGTTATTCTTTGGAGGGGTACGTACGTAGATGTCGGTGTCGTCGTCTGGAGTGGGTTCTCTGGTGTCAGGGAAGGAGATGGGGTTCGTCGGATGTCCGGGTGGATAAGGAGAGGGTACGTTCCCTCGGATTGGTCGATGTTCGTTGGCATAATAAGCCCTTCGTTGTTCCCAGAAATTCTGGGTATGGTTGCCTAAGCCTTCCCAACAAAGGGCGTCGAGGCGCAGGGCTGCTAGTCGT
Organism: Agrocybe praecox; assembly: GCA_964017145.1. Lineage (NCBI taxonomy): Eukaryota > Fungi > Basidiomycota > Agaricomycetes > Agaricales > Agrocybaceae > Agrocybe > Agrocybe praecox. Next base: position 2,833,957 of record OZ024845.1, on the reverse strand, counting down.
CGGAGTTCGTTCAAATGTTTCGTCTGTTGGTGGATTTCGTTTTCGATGTCGAGGAGAGTGGCGAGGGAGTCGTTGTATCGGCCAAGAGGGGCAACTGAGTCAAAAAGAGCTTGTCGGTCAAGGAAGCTCTGAGAGGAATGATGAAATTCGGTGTAGCCGATGACGAAGTTGTTTTGTGCGTTCTGTTGGGCCATAGTAAGATCGAGAGGATGATTTAGTAATAAAGCAGGTGTCGTTGATAATGGATTCGGTTCTGGGTAGTAAAGACAGGAATCATTCTGTTTATATGTTCCTCCTTGATCGATTCGAGCTTGGGTGTAAACTTCTTGAATGGGATTCTTCGGTTCTTGCGTTTGCATGGAGGTGGGGTTGGAAACTCTTTGTCGAACGTCAGGCTGACTTGCCTTGCTTTAGACGTGCGGTGGAATGTCTGTGTCTGGGTGATCCAATCGGAGAAAAGGAGTGAAGGTCGGAATGAAAAGGGGTCGTCCTCCAGCTGTTTGTGAAACAGTGATAAGTTTTCGAAGTTCAGTTCAGCGTGCATAATGGACGTGTGTAGTCGTTCGAGGTGAGATGTTCGTTTTAACGAGTGACTGGAAGTCCGTTTCGTTTTTGGTATTCGTTCAAAATCTTTCGTCCGGTTGATCCGAACGCTTCTTGGGGTTCCCATGAGTTGTCACTGACGGAATAACCAGCCCATTTGACGAGATATTTATATTTTTGGGGTTTTCCTTTCTGGGGTCGTCCTTGTTTTCGGTGTGATTTGATCGATTCGATTTCGTAATGTTCTTCTTCGTTAATGATTTCTGGGGGTGGTTCTGGAAAGTTGGGTCCATAGGTTTCGTTTTCGGTATAGGGCATGAGGAGGGAGGCGTGGAACACGTCATGAATCCTCCAGTTCTTTGGTAATTCGAGTTTGAAGGACAAAGGTCCTTTAATTTCCGTGATTTTGAAGGGTCCTTCTCTTTTCGGCGAGAGTTTCTTGTTGCTTCGTGTTTTCAGATTTCTGGAATCGAGCCAGACCTTCTGTCCGAGTCTGAAGGTGACTGGCTTTCCTTTTCTTCTGGCAAGCATTCGTGCTCGTGCTAGTTCGTGTGCCGCGCGGGCTTCTTCTCGGTCTCGTGTGAGATTCTTCAATCTTTCCTCCACGGAGGGAAACTTCGTGTTTTCGAAGGTCGTCGGTATGGCTAAGGGTTCAATTCCTAGCATTAAAGCAAATGGTGATTTCTGTCTATCTGAGTGTCGTCTGTCGTTATGCGTGAATTCAAGCGTGGGGAGAGCGTCCTTCCACGTTTCGGGATTCGCGGAACAAAATATCGCGATATACGCTTCAATTTCTTGGTTGAATCTTTCGGTGGTTCCATCGGCCTGTGGATGATAGGCGGTCGTTAATTTCGATTCGATTCCTAATTGTTTTAGGAGTTCTCTGAATGCTTTTGCGGCGAATTGTGGTCCTCTGTCGGAGATCAGAGAGTCCGGCAGTCCAAACCTTTTGTAAAGGTGTTCGATCAGGAGTTTTCCTGCTCCTTCTTCAGTTAAGGTTTTCGAGCAGGGAATGAAAATTGCCCCTTTGTAAGTCCGTGGTCCACCACGGATAAGATCGAGTCGTACCCGTCGATTTCGGGTAGATCAGTGATCATATCCATGGAGCAGTTTGCAAATGGTCTGTTCGATTTCGCGCCTTTGATGGGTTGGAAGGCGGGTTTCGTCGGATTTCTGTTGATCTTGAATTGTTGGCAGGGTCCGCATCCTTTGACGTAGTTCTTTACAAACATACGCATTCCGGGCCACCAATAATGTTTTCTGATGGCATTAAAGGTTTCTATTTCACCAGGGTGTCCGGCGGTCATCGTATCGTGGTAGCTCTTCACGATGGTTCTTCTGAGTTCTGCGTCGTTGGGAATATAGTTTTTCCCTTGGTAGAAGAGTATGTTTTTTCCTTGAAAGTCTTCTACCGTCCAGTCGTTGAGTTTGTCGTGGAGTTCGGTCGGTCCGTTTTCTAGCAAGAGTTTAATTGCGTTAGCGGCGTCGAGATCGAGTTTGTCGGAGTTCGCAATCTTTTCTTGGAGTTCGGTGTCAATTAAGTTGACGAATAGGTTCTCTGGTAGGAGAACCTTGTTTTCGTTGTCGTGGTCTTCTTCGGGACATAAGTCTGGTCTTCTGGATAATGCATCTGATTGCACCATTTTCGTTCCTGGGGTGTGTACGAGTTTGATGTTAAACTCCGAAAGGTACAGGGACCATCGTGCTTGTCTTCTGTTCAGTTTTTGGGCGCTTCTAAAATATGTCAAGTTCTTATGGTCGGATAGAACAGTGGTTTCGAAGGGGGATCCTTGGATGTAATGTCTCCATTCTTGCAAGGCTCGGATGATCGCTAGAAGTTCTCTGTCGTAGATTTCATAATTGCGTTCGGGTTCATTAAAAGTCTTTGATATAAAAGCGCAGGGGTGTCGGTTTCCGTTGCTGTCTAGTTGGGTGAGTACTGCCCCAGATGCGTATTTTGACGCGTCGGATTCGATCTGGAAGGGTTTCGTAGTGTCTGGCATCATTAGCACGGGTTCTTCTGTGAATTTCTGTTTAAGGGAGTCGAATGCTTTCTGGGCATTATCGTTCCAAACGAAGGATTTTCCTTTCTGAAGGAGTTCGTTTAGTGGTTTGGCAAGGTCCGAATATCTTCGAATAAACTTTCTGTAAAAGTTTCCGAATCCTAAAAAGGATCGTACTTGTTTTACGGTTTTCGGGACAGGCCATTCGCTGATTCCTTTCAGTTTCGTCGGGTCCATAGAGATCTTCCCTTCTTCGATGATCATTCCTAAGTAGTCAATTTTAGTTTTCCTAAATTCGCATTTTTCGGGTTTAAGGAAGAGGTCGTTTTCTTGAAGGCGTTGGAGGACCTTTCGGGTGATTTCGTCGAGTCTTTTTTTGTCTTTTGCGAAAATGAGGATGTCGTCCATGTAAACTACAATTAGTCCTTCGGAAATCATATCTTTGAAAATGTGGTCCATCATCGCTTGAAATGTGGCTGGAGAGTTGCACATTCCGAAAAACATAACCGTGGGTTCGAACAGTCCACGATTTGTTTTGAAAGCGGCTTTCCATTCGTCTCCTTTTTTGATTCGAATGTTGTTGTATCCCCATCGAACGTCCATTTTGGTGAAGAATTTAGCTCCTTTGAGTTTGTCTAATAGTTCGGAGATGAGAGGTAAAGGATACGCATTTTTGACGGTCCATTCGTTCAGGTATCGGTAATCCTGGCAGGGTCTTAGTTTTCCGTCTTTCTTTGATACGAAGAAAAATGGTGAGGCCATTGGCGACTTTGACGGTCGGATGTATCCTTTGGCTAGTTGTTCGTCTAGGAAAGAGTCTAATTCCTTTGTTTCTTGTGGGGTAAGATTGTATGACTTGAAGGATTTGGGTTCGAATCCTTCCTTCATTTCGATTTTGTGATCCCAGGGTTTTGAAGTGGGAAAGCGGTTTGAGGCTTCTTCATCGAACACTTTGAGGAATTCATGGAATTGTTCCGGGACGACTTCTTTCGTCGGCTTCTTTGTTTTGACTTCTTCGTGTTTTTGTGCGAGGGTTTGAGAAGCGGTGGTTTTTGCTCTAATCCATTCGGGTTCGGGAGCTTCTCCGTCAATAAATTGAAGAAGGAGATCGAGGTCGTTCTCTTCTTCTATTCTGAATTCTTTTCTTGGTTTGGCTTTCTTTACGAAGGTTCTTCGAGTTTGTTGGTTCTTGACCCTCCAAGAGGCGTGGCCGGTTTCCCAATCGATAATTGGATTGTTTTCTCGGAACCAAGGTAGTCCGAGAATGATCTTCTGTTTGCCCAATCCGGTGCAATAGAAGGATTCCCATTTGGTCCTTCCTCCGACGGTCATTAAAATTTTGACGTAATGAGTGATTGTTCCTTTTTTGTTAAGGGTTCCGTCCACGTTATAGACGTCGAGTGCCTTTTTCAGGGCTATTTTCGGAATTTTTAATTTCCGACGGTATTCTTCGTCAATGAATTTGCCGGATGCTCCGGTGTCGGCGAGTGCTTCGGTTTTTTCGGCGGTTTTTGATGTACTTGTGGTAAAAGAAATTGGGATGTATAGTGATTTTTTATCTATGCGTGTGACAAGTACGTGTGAAATATTAAAGGAGGGAGAGACTGACGCCGGGGCAGATCTCCCTTTCAAAAACCCGCTTCTTCTTCTTCTTCTCCTTCGGCCACTGTTCCTTCCATGTCTTCCGCCTCGAACGCGGAGAGGAGGACTTGCCTTCTTTCTTTGGCAGTCATGGCTCGGATCTGAGAAGTGATATCTTTAGCGGAAGATCTCTTGCTGTTGTTGTTGTTGTTGTTGCGAGGGTTGTTGCCTCGATAGTTCGAATTGGAGTTTTCTCGACGATCGTTGTTGTGGTTGTAGGAGGGACGGGCGCCTCGTGGTTTCGGACAGTCTCTTGCGAGGTGTCCGATTTCTTTGCAATTAAAGCAGGCGCCCTTCTTCATAAGGGTGGTGCGTTCGTCGGTGCTCATGGCGTCTACGTCCATGGCGTCGGGATCTCTTTCGGTTCGTCGTTGGTAGTTATTGTTTGAAAAGTAGTATTGTTTGTCTCGAGGGGTGTAATTGTTGCTGTTGTTGTTGTTGTTGTTTCGATGGTTGTTCGTTGTGGCCCCTTTTTGACTGAAGGCGGTGTCGCCTTTGGTTCGGTTAGGTGGTCCTCTATTGAAGGCTGCGCGAAGTCGTCGATATTTGTTGTCGGCTTTGATGGCTGCGTCGTACCATTCGTTGAGATCTTTGGGGTCTGAGGCGAGGTCGATTCTTTCCCTGATGTGTTCGGGAAGGGAGTTTTCGAAATAGGTGATAATGTTCTTTTCTTCGGTTATGTCGGCGTTGACAACGAGGTTTTTGAATTTTGCCACATGTTCTTCTCCTGTCTCGTTTTTCATCTTCATGCGTTGGAGTTCGTGTATGGCGTCTTGTTCGAGGTTGATGCTGGAGAAGGCTTTTTTGAGTTCGTCACTGAAGACGCTCCAGCTTCCGTAGTCGATATCTGCTGTCTTGGCTTTTCGGGCGGCTTCTTTCTTGGCAGTGATGAAGGATCTTCGCCAGGCATTTGCGTCTCCTTTGATGAGGTAGCCGAGGGTGAAAATGATTTTGGCTTTGTCAGTCTTGAAAGAATCGGGGTTTCCAGAGATATAAAGGTCGAGGATTTGAGTGAAGTCAATGAATTTCTTCTTGTTTCCATCGTAGTCGAATGGGAGTCTGAGCCGATAGGCTTTGTCGTCGGCGGGAGTGGTCATGGTAATAATGGGGATGATGGGGACGGTTTTTGTAAGTGGGGAGAGTATGGGTGATACTTCTCCGGAGGGAGGAGGAGTTTCTTCTTCTTCCTGGGTTCTTGGCGTTAGCCAAAGTTCTTCGTGTTTTGTTGAAATGATGGATAGTCTCTACGTTCAAGTTTGGTAGAGAGAGTTTGGTGAACTAGTTCTTTTGTTACGACACAAGCCGTTTCGTATGTGTACAACTCCCAGAGTTTACACCGAAGAAGGCTATAGTCGTAGGTTCTTAGTTCGTTGTTCGAGTTTCGAGTAATGAAACTGTAGTATTCTCAAGAACTAGTTAAAGAACAAGAGAACAGTCGTACTACGTATTTATAAGTAAGAGACACGAGGAGAAAGCACTGTAAAGGTGCGGTAAACGTTCGTATACAATGAGGAAAAAGGCACGTTAACAGTGCGGTGATCGTTTGATAAGAAACACACCGTGAGGGTGTGGTAGTCGTTCAGTAAAGGTGAGGCGATGAAACAGTAAGTAGAATGAAAAAGAGTCGGCCAGCGTGTGTGTTCGTAACACCTACGACAGAAACTTCACTTCTGAGAAGTGGGAGGATCTTCTGCAGGATAAATCCTCGAGTCCACTGCACCCCAGCGTAGAATATGGAGACACATCTGATGATGAAAGTGTTAGGTCACCGAATTCACGAACTTCTGAAGGAGTGGGAGACACACAGCCTGAAATCCCACAAGCAGTGGGAGACATACCTTCAAAAGCCCAAAATCCAGTTATCCATACACATCCACCAAATCCGACGAAATGTACTCGAAAAACCTATGTACCTGATCCGACATCAGTAGGAGCCAGTTGTCCAAGACGCACCCCTGCTCCCATCAGACCAAATAATGACTATTATCGAGCAAAGAAGTTAGAGGAGACTCGTCGACAAAACAACAGCAACACACAGAAACAGTGTAGCATCGAGAAAGAGCAAGCAGTCAACAAACCTACAGATAACGAAGCAAGCGAGATCACAAATCAAACCCTTGACAACAAATCACGGTCCGACCAAAATTCAAGCCCCGAAAACTCCGCAAATGCCGACGGAACCAATTCCATCACTGATGACGTCGATGGAATTTATTTTGCAGGTATTGCGAATACAGGACCAAACAGACAACATATACCAAATAATCCAACAGATGCCCTAAATGGACCTGATGGACACCATTGGCGTGCAGCATTAAGAGAAGAAGAACAAAGTCTCATTGAAAATAATGTATATGATATTGTCAAAACACCCAAGGGAATTAAACCCATCACCTCAAAGCTCGTTCTGCGAATCAAACTTGATGCAAACGGCAATATTGAAAGATACAAAATTCGTATTGTTGCTCGGGGTTTCACTCAGAAGCATGGAATTGATTACAAAGAGGTTTTTGCCCCTGTAGCAAATCTCGAATCAATCCGCATCATTCTCGCACTTGCAGCAAAATATAACCTGGAGCTTGACCAAATGGATGTTGCAACGGCCTACTTAAATGGAGAACTCAAAGAGGAACTGTACATGTTCCCACCCCCCGGTGTTGACATACCTGAAGGCTACTGTTGGAGGCTAAAACGATCGTTATATGGACTCAAACAAGCAGGCCGAACTTGGAACCACACACTCGATAAGAAACTAAAGGAACTTGGATTCTTTCGATTAAATGCCGAAACTTGTCTTTATGTTTTCAAGGGTAAAAAGGAAGAGCTATGCTTCCTTGTTGTCTATGTGGATGATTTCATTTTAGCAGCAAATTCAAGACCATTCATGGACTCGATAAAGGAGAAACTCTCAAATACCTTTAAAATGCGAGATCTAGGTCCAGCCACCTATATACTGGGTATCCAAATCACACGCAATCGACAAGCACGGACTATATCACTGTCCCAAAAACAGTACATCCAAACTGTTGTCGAGCGCTGTGGAATGTCAAACTCGAAACCTACTTACACCCCCATGGCACCTAATTCACATCTAACTGCCGAAAACCCGAACGGAAACAACGAAACCATATTTGATATGACCATCGATGGCAAGAACGTATCCTACGCAACCATCGTTGGATCCCTAATGTATGCTATGATGGGAACAACTTACAAGGCCCGATCTAGCATACACTGTTGGTGTGCTTGGCCGATTCAGCTCAAACCCGAAGGCACATCACTGGATAGCCGCAAAATGAGCCCTTCGATACCTGAATAGCACCGCCGACATGGTGCTAACATTTAACGGAAATGATGTTTCGATGGATTCGGATTACAAGGGAAAATCAAGGGAAAATTCAATTTTCATGGATTCTCCGATGCTGATTGGTCAGGCGATATTGACACTTCAAGATCTACGTCGGGCTTTGTTTTTATTTCAGCACATGCTGCAATAGGATGGGGTAGCAAACGCCAAACCTTGGTTGCTTTATCATCGACCGAATCCGAATACATTGGGCTTTGTTACGCAGGTCAGCACCTAGCATGGTTACGAAATTTCTTCGAGGACATTGGACATGAGCAAAATAAACCCACAGACCTCTTCTGTGACAATCAAGCAGCCATCATCCTCACCAAAGATGCCCAATTTCGGGCGCGAACGAAGCACATCCAACGAAAATATCACTTCCTCCGGGATGACATAGTGGGAAAGGGTCAGGCCATAGTTCGCTTTGTGCCGATGGAAGACAATGTTTCCGACATTTTCACCAAGTCTCTCTCCCACGATAAGCACTGGAAGTTCTGTCAAGCTATGGGATTACACGTTCACACGAGTGGGAGTGTTGAAATAATGTAGTAACGTTCACAGTTCCTCATTTTGTTTATCAGTAGTCGCGCTGTAACGCGTGTCACTTCTATCACGTGTATCACTCAATCCCATATCCCGAATCATGTTCTTTCCCATTCCTCAGTTCGTTCTATACGCACTGAGGTATGTCTTAAGTTATTCCATCCATTATACCTTACTTATCCCCTCTTTACCATATAGTACTTACTTCGTGCATCATAGGTAAAGTTACTAATACTATATAAGTTCGTTCTATACGCACTGAGTACTTACTTCGTGCATCATAGATTCTGACAGTACTGAGCCGAATAGAACATGCAAGAAGTTCAAAAGTTATGTAGAGGCTTGAGTGATTGCCGTATAAAAATTGGCATTAATTGTACAACAAAAACACGTTGTGGAAATAAGTTAGAGAGTACTCATGTAAGTAGTACATAGAATCTGCGACTGCAGCTAAGGCAGAAGAGAATATTATGCGAGTGGGCGGGAATCCCCCGATCAATTACTTAGCTGCTCAATTGGAACGGTTCCGGCAGTATGCTGCATCTTCACAACATCTTCATTCAGATATGGTCAGACCAATTCGTCACGCCAAGCGAGGTGGTCGGGTTGACCGACGGCGGGATTTGATGCATGATCAATGTTGGCGGTGGGTGTAAAGGACCATTTGACTCGCAGGCGTGGGTCGTCATGAACAAGCTAATACCCGAGCTGATACTATGATGCTTTCAACTTCGTACCAGGCTTGTCCAGTAGGACAGCGATATAAATACGAAAATATCGATGATAAACTTGACGTTCGCTAAGGGGCAGAAACCAACGAGATCGTTGAGTAGACCATGATCTGAGAATATGATCAAAGGGGCGACGGAAGGGAGACCTGAAAATAAGTAAGGGGAGAACATGATCAGCCTAACGCTTCTTGATCCCATTTCAACGCATAGAATTACGCATGTTAGCGTGAGCGTGCACCCTTCCAGCTATCTCTAGCTGCATACAACATGAAGAAAAGGGTAATAACTCACATTTCCTGGGCCAGCTAGATCAAGCTCAACGCTTAGTTGTTTTCGGGCCTAGATGACCGGCAATGAGACCTGCGAGCAGCCAGTGTCAGGGCATGATCGCTCCAGAGTATCACGAGCATGCTAGTGAGCTCTGTACAAAGATCCAATGGTCGATGCTACTTCAATCTCGCGCTGCTTAACTTTCAGAAAGGAAACCGAAAGAAAAAGAGAGAAAACACATACAACAGAGCTATAGATGAACGAGAAACACAGCCACTGTCGACGATTGGAATGCACTGAAGGATTAACGACCATGGATCTCCTACATGTAGCGGTCACCTGAACGGCTCAATTCAAGCCCCTAGCACATTTTCCCTTCATGCCAGGACCTAGAACAGCAAAAGAAAGAAAATGATGTTAGCAACGAGAGGGAAGGGCGAATGGAGACGAGACGAAACGAACCGTGTCAGAGCAAGATGGTTCTGTAAAGAGGTCCAAAGGTTGACCATACAGCTACAGCGTCTCGCAGCCTAATTCCAGAGGGGAAGAAAATAATTGATTAAAAAGAGAAAGGCAGAGACAGAAAACGCACATTCAAGCCGTAAATAAACGAACAACACAGCCATCGAAAATGTAAATATTAATCATGCGTGCAACGTATCAAGAAACGACGGAGAGTACATCCAGCAGGGGTCCTCTGAGGGTCACGGTAGTATGTATGGCTTGACTTGAGCCCAAGTTACACGGCGTCGAGCCATAATTTGGCCATAATCCTGAAAAACGAAAGAAATCACGACGTCAGCGAAAACGAACCAGATCCCGGAGCAAGAAGTTACGTTTTGAAAAAAGGCATACCAAAAATTGGGCGGTGTCAAAGAGATGCTGCAAATTAACACACTGTGAGTTGCGAGTCAAGTGAACAAATATTGACTCGAAGACGTACCTCACAGAAACAGAAAATGTCAACGACGAGACGGCGGGAAAATGGAGAAAACATAGAAATGTGGTAGGCAATGAGGGCGTCAAGTGAGGGCGGATCGGAGCTCGAAGGCCATGTCAAAAAGTCGATAAGGTATATACGGCGATGTCCACGGAACCTGTGATGCTTGAGAGCAGTGTCGTGGCAGAACCATTGCAGCTAAACGGTGGGGGTAAGGATGACGACCATCAAGTGAAATCATACGGCGGAGGAGGTGAATGAGAGCAGCAAAAGCACCATCGAGCTCGCAGTTTTGACCAAGGGCGAATGTGAGGAGGTATAAAGGCTTCCGAGTGATATATGTGACTGAGTCGCAAATGTCCGGAGCAGTAAATAGGGCCCCGGTTCATTTGTGTGTTCTCGTCGAGATATGTTGCAACGAGCACAGGGTCGATGAGCTGAATGAGGCGATAAAGAGAAATTTCAAGTCCAAGGTGTTGACCTAAGACGCGGTAGTTAAGGAGTGTGGTCATGAGAGAAAGAACTAAAATTTCCGAGAAAAAAATAAGTAACAGTTTACTATTCAAAGAGTTGACCAGGCGCATAAACCTCTACGTGTTTGCCGTCTGGCTCATGCAGGGCTTGTATATGCGTATAAGAGCGACGTTGAAAACTCACATACCTTACCAGGACAGGATGGAGCGGCGCCCAACTTTCCTTCCAACTGACATACGCCTTGGTGAGATTACCATTGACAAGTAGCTTTGGGATGTTGTCAAGAACAAGAGAATTGAGTGTGCTACAGCGTACGATGACGACTGGTACTAGCGCTACGGTACGCTATCGAAGAAGAATGAGTTGACATTAAATTAAGGTGACGAGTGAAAAGACAAACCTGTTCGAAAGGTTCCAATGATTCCTAATTTGTATGTGTTCCCCACATTCGAGCCCAGACACCTTCGAGTCCCCATGACAGATTTAATCTCGAGTTCTGTCCTCGACGAATATATTGGCTTTGACGACATGGGTTGTTGCAGAGGAAGATTTGAGATGGGATTGAGGCAGGCAGGAGTTGGGGTTCTAACGTTCACGCCGCTCCGAGAGTGTGGCTGTGCGCATTGTATGGAACATAGCCTGGCGAAGGATGGGTTCTTCGCAACTGGTGGAGAACAAGCCTCGCAAACATAATACAGGTGTGTCCTGAAATTTACAACCGACGAGACAAACACGGGCGCGTGGTTGTCCCACCTCCTCGACCCATGGATACTGCTCGATCTCAGTGGGATCGCGTCGTCTTAGTTTACGATGGCGCAAGGAACGGAGTACAGGATGGCATAGATCGAAGTAGGAGAAAACTCAGTGGAAAAGTTCGTTCCGAACGGGTCGGTCACGGACGGGCTGGTAGCATAATTTTAGCACACCTATGACAGACATGAGGCCCGGAACGTGATGTCTTCCGAGTCCGACAGAGCCTCCAGCCACTGCTTGCACACACCTTCGCTTCTCAAAACTTGCTCTCTTACACTCAAGTGATATTTGCTCAATATGTCCACCCCGAAACCCCAGCAACTTCGCGCAATTTTACAGAGTCCGTATTAGACCTCTGTGATGCAATCCATTCTGCTGATCTTTATCGATACAGATATCGAATTTGAAGGCGACGTCGAGAAGGACAAACGGGTGATGCGATCCTACTACTCCGTACGGTTATTCGTTGGCAAGAAAGAAGCTGCAAGATCAGCACACACCATACCTCGCCCCTCGTTACTTAAATGGGAATGGAACGTTAACAATGAAATGTGAGTGTTTCGTTGAGCTCTTACGAGATCTTTTGATGTTCACCTCTTGAAATCAGACAATTCGAGTCTTCGTCGACGGTCAAGGTTGTTCTCTATCGTGGATTTGGCCATAAAATACCTCTGTTCAAGCGTGCCGTGGCATCATACGAGGCTAAAGTCGAAGAATTTCTCGATAATGCTAGTAAGTGTATTTTTCGATGTATGTACCCGTTGACGCTAACGATTTTATGCCAGACGCGGCTGGTTTTCCTTTGATAGATTCCAAGGGTCACCCCGTTCCTGCCAAATTGAAGATCACGTTGTCTGGAGTTTCCACAACGGCCTCCGTGGTTCCACAAGTCGACGAATATCGAACGCTCGGTGGGCTTCAGGATGACGATGTGGAGGGTCCTAGAACGAAGATGCAGGAGGCGAAAGCGGCAGCAGGTGTTGCTTATGAAGGATTCAAAACAGTAGTCACCGCACTTAACGCCTGTTCGGATATATTTCCACCGTTGAAGGCAGCTACATCCGCAATCACAACAATTATTGGGCTTGTAGAGGTATGTATCTTGGCTCTCAATGGCCTAGATTTACTACTAATTGATGGGGTATCATCGATCAGACTGTCGCGGGAAACGAGAAGGAGCTGGAAGATCTGAAGCAAAGCCTGGAAGCTATCGTCTCAATCATCGACAAGTACAAGAAGCACAATGGCGTACGGGCGTTAGACCATCGAATTGTTACATTCTGCAGGTATGTCGCGTCTTTTTGTGTTTCTTATTTCTCCTTTATAATCATCTGCGCTCTTAAGTGCTCTTGTTGCACAACTCAAGTCAGTCGAGTCATCACAAGATCAATCAATGGTGTCCCGTGTTGCCCAGGGAAAGAAAAATGCGGATACTATACTGAAGTCTTTGAGGAACGTACGCATGTTGTGCGACGTTTTCCAGGTTATTTTCATACCTTTTTGATGTACTCTTGACCAGATACTAATCTATTTTCCAGATGGACACTCAGCTTAAAGTCGAGGAAATGGTGGACGAGATTTTACAGGTATTCAGTCTTTCTAATAACTGAATCATAGCAAAAACTGATCAATGAACCCATAGCGAATGAATTCTGGTGAAGTACAATATTTCATTATAGTTCAATCATGCTCATGTAGCCCCAGATTCCATCAAGATACTTAATCACGAAATGACTTCCTATAACACCCGGCAGTCATCTTACGGTGACCCCACAACTTGCATGGAAGGTACTCGTGTCAAGGTCCTCGAAGACTTGGAAGCCTGGGCACTTGATCTTAGTAAACCAAATGTCTATTGGATGGTTGGTATGGCTGGAACTGGGAAATCGACTATTGTGCACACATTCTGTGAGAGACTCGAGAAGCAGAACATGCTTGCTGCTAGTTTCTTTGCGTCTCGTGTGTCTGAAAAGACCATGAATGTGGGACTTATCATTCCTGTTATTGCCTATGGGCTTGCTAGAACTTCGCCTACTACCAAATCGGAGATTGTCAAGGCCATCGAACTCGAGCCTGATCTGGTGCAAACATCCTACTTCGACAAGGCTGCCCAGTTCAAAAAACTTGTTTATAATCCTATCCAAGCAACTGCTGGAACAATGAACAGGCCATACAAGGTTGTTGTCATTGATGCCCTTGATGAATGCGACAATCTTAGAGCTGTTTCCACCTTTATTGGTCTTGTCCTCCAATATGCAGAGTTGAAAATTCCTCTGAAGATCTTTATAGCTAGTCGAGATGAACGTCACATTCGACAATCCTTTGAATCTACAAAAGCTGCTCGGCATTTTTTTTATCTCTATGAAATTGAGAAGGTTGTGGTTGAAAATGATATCCAAACATATCTTACCAAGGCATTGTCAGACACCAACACCAAGCATATGAAGGACATAGATCCATGGCCTTTATCTAGTGATGTGTCTGGTCTTGTCAAACTCTCAGGGGCATTCTTCATTTATGCAGCAACTGCTGCTCGCTATATTGATGATGCTGGTCCCTTGTATTATAAACCTCGGCTGATTGAATTAATTACTATGGGCCAGGAATCAATTGAAATATTTGGAAGCATCATTGATAGCCTGTATGATCTAATTCTGCATAATGCTTGCAAGAAACTGAATCACAGAGAACGCAAAGACATGCACTATGTTGTGTCTATCATTGTATTTCTTCGCATTCCATTGTCAATGATGGCCATTAATGCTCTTTTGGAAATGAATGCTAGCTTAATTTTGGCCCCTCTTGCCTCTGTTATTCACATCCCAACACAGCCTGGGTCTCCAGTTGCTCCATTTCATGCATCATTTCCTGATTTTATAACCAATAATGAGCGGTGGAGCCCAAAGCTCATCCCCTTATTTTCTTTACTTGCTGCTTCCAAGGCTCATGAAATATTGGCCTTGCAATGTTTAAAAGAGATGAATCGGTCACTGAAGCGCAACATGGGTGAGCTCCCAGAAGAGCTTACAATATCAAACAAAGACAGAACAAACTCTTCAGAAAGTGTTGGTAAAATTTCTGCAGCACTTAAATATTCATGTCTTTATTGGGCCATTCATTTTGGAGCAATTGGGAATTTTGATACTGTTGAAAAGGATGTTATTGAAAAGCTAAATAAAGAACTTCATGACTTCCTCAATCAGCATCTTTTGCACTGGATAGAGTGTCTAAGCATTCTGGGGGAGCTGAAGACTGCAATAGAATCACTAGAGCATATGCTCACTGCTATGTTGGTATGTAACCTGTTATAATATAATAATTTGTGGAAGTTAAATGCTAATATCCCTACCAGACCTTTACATCAGATAATCTTCAAAGTCTTGTTTATGATGCCCGTCGGTGGCTTCTCCAAAGCTTTGAATGTGTTGAAAAACACTGTATGGAGGTTTATCAATCAGCATTTGTTTGGCTACCAAAGAGGTCATTGATACGAAAAATTTATAACAGAGATGTTAATAAAGTTCCAAAGGTGAATTTGGGATTAGCAGAGGCCTGGAGCTCATTAGAGCTTGTGATGAAATGTGAGGATCAGGTTAACTCTGTTGCATTCTCACAGGATGGGACCAGAGTTGTCTCTGGATCAGATGATAAAACTGTGCGCATTTGGAATGCAATAACAGGCCAGATGGAGGCTGAGCTTCAAGGCCACTCAGACTGGGTAACATCTGTTGCATTCTCACAGGATGGGACTAGAGTTGTCTCTGGATCACATGATAAAACTGTGTGCATTTGGAATGCAATAACAGGCCAGATGGAGGCTGAGCTTCAAGGCCACTCAGACTGGGTAACATCTGTTGCATTCTCACAGGATGGGACTAGAGTTGTCTCTGGATCAGATGATAAAACTGTGTGCATTTGGAATGCAATCACAGGCCAGATGGAGGCTGAGCTTCAAGGCCACTCAGACTGGGTAACATCTGTTGCATTCTCACAGGATGGGACCAGAATTGTCTCTGGATCAGATGATAAAACTGTGCGCATTTGGAATGCAATCACAGGCCAGATGGAGGCTGAGCTTCAAGGCCACTCAGACTGGGTAACATCTGTTGCATTCTCACAGGATGGGACCAGAGTTGTCTCTGGATCACATGATAAAACTGTGCACATTAGGAATGCAATCACAGGCCAGATGGAGGCTAAGCTTCAAGGCCACTCAGGCTGGGTAACATCTGTTGCATTCTCACAGGATGGGACCAGAGTTGTCTCTGGATCAGATGATAAAACTGTGCGCATTTGGAATTTTGTAGAAGGTCAATCAGAAGAAATGATTACTTCAAGCACCATCTTGCCTGATGGTAGCAAAGTGGAGAAAAAGTCTCCATCAACATTTCATATTATTTACCCATTGCAGCAATTGTTGCTGGCTAAGAGTTCCATTTCTTTATATGTGGATAAGAGTTGGATATTGACACAAAATGTTCACTGCTGGATTCCAGCTCAATATAGTGATATATTGAGTCAAAGCAGTTATGGTAGTCGTATATGTTTTGGATATCACTCTGGCCGTATAGTTATCATTGATATGGAAATTGTAGTATAACTGCCAAGATTTAATCATGTATAATTTTATTTATGACAATACAACTAGGGTAGTCAAGTTCAAGGGGTGATTTAATCTGCCTTATAAATTGATCAGTATCTTTCAGGTAAGTAATACACTTGCTAAGCCAATTCCAACACATACAAATTCTCCAGCTTATTTGTCTTTTTATCTTATTTTTGTCACTAGCTTCTGCCTGCTATAATCTGAGTCCTGTTAGTGTACATCATGTGGACTGTCCATTGGTTGTCCTTTTGTCAAATTCTGTATGCAGACTTTGTTTTGATTCAAATCCACCATCAGTTTAGATGCTCTCAGTTGCAAGTTCCATTATTGGTGACAAAATTTTTTCAATAAAAGACATGGTAGATATCGTATTCTCAATAAATATTATGCTACAATGCTAGTAATACTATGGAACAGACAGACAAAATCTGATCACCATGTTCTTTTATTCTTGTCAAATTTCAATCCTACAATATTCAGGCCAACCTTCTTTTTAATTCTTAATTCACAGCTGTGCTCTGAAGCCTATACTCGACACAAGGTAACAAGCTAATCAACAAGCTGTTGGACTTGATTTTGTTCAAGCATCATGACAAAATATCTAGATAATTTCAACCTCATGCAGTCTCAAGTCCTCACTGTGTGTTGTAAGTTGTCCTTTGGGCCTGCACACTTTATTGATATTTATGAAAAATTAGAGGAATTTTATAACTCAACAGATTTTATTTTTTGGCCGGCTTTCTTAAAAAATGTTCAAGTTAGTTATTTTTTTGAGTAATTTATTGTGTTGGAAATAATATGTACAAACCAATTACAGATATGGTTAATATTAAGGGTAAGAAACAAAATGTAGAAGATGCCAACTCGTGGGGCAACACAGTTGAATAAATATCGACTGTTGACGTCGAAGTCCATTACAATGCTGTGCTCGGCGTTGTCCGGATATCCTGTGACACGACATTTTTTGATCTCGACCGTCGATGAGAATAACACCATCTTAGCCACTGGTCTCCTTCCTGAAACGAACAATGTTCAGGCTGTATATTGGGAAAAAATGACGATCTAATAGCTCATTTTCCATCTGTTCTTGAATTGCGCCGACGGACGCGTTATGCCACTTTCACGCAAGGGATCAGAGGAATTTTTTTTGCAGAGGTATGTTGGACTATAGCTTGTTGCTGCTTCTTTCATGCAACGTCCTCCTGCAGGCGGACAGTCGCTCTATTATTCATTCAAACCAACCTCTCGAGTCCCCGATACTCCTGTTGCTCGTGTGCATGGACTCCAGTGAACACACCCGATCTGCGACTCTCGGAACTCTCCTGCCAGTCCTAAGTCCCATCAACCTGTCGCTCATTCGTGAGAGTTCGCTTGCTTGCAACTCTTTCACTTCAACCCCCTTCCCTTCCGTCCTTCTCTTCCTCAGTTCGAGGGAATGGGCCCTTCTCGGCCTCAATCCCACCGTCCTTTTCTACCGTCCCTGTCGCTCATCTGTATCAAATACCGCGCTCTCTGAAAACTGACGATCCATCTGTTGATGGAAAATTGTTGCTTGAAATGCGAAAACCGATACGCTACGATTCCGAAAGTAGGACGATAGTATATGCTTAATGCGAGGAACGGGTGATGTTCAATGCGGCGTGGATGGAGACGCGCTGAGGCAACACGTATAAATAATATATTTCTGGTCCTCTACGGTCTATCCCATTGTCTACCTCTGCTCTCACCCATGTACAGATCCTTCTCGCCCCCTGCTCTGGAAATCCAACCGTCCTTTTCGTCTTATACTGTACCTGTCGCTCGTCCGCATCAAAAGCCGTGCTCTCTGAAAACTGGCGCGGACGATCCATCCGTTCATGGAACATTGGTTCTTGAATTGCAGCAACCGACGTGCTACGAAACCAAAAGTAGGATGGCATTGTGCGAAGGATGGGGAATCAAAGCCCTTGTCCTCTGAGCTCTCTGATCCCTGCTATTACCTTGACAGTCGTCCCTGCTTGTTTTCCCTGTGCGCGCCATTCGTCAATTTGTCATCCGTGTGTGTTGTACCTAAGTGCATTATCACCCTGGCAAACTGAAGCCATAAGCTCCTTCCTGTAGCCCCCTATTGACCATCCTGTTTTGCTCGTCCTTTCGTTCGCGTCGTCCTCGGTTTGTCTCGCCGCTCGCCTTGCCAGTCCCAATGACGTACGTCTTGTCATCTTTTTTCGACCGTCCGTCACTTTCTGGTTGTTGCTCTTCTCAACTCCTGCTCGCTCACCCGCGTCAAATACCTCTCCCGCTCGGCCAGCGCAGCTACGTCATCCCATCCATTCAAGAATGACGACGTCCCTTCGACTTGTCTAGCTCTTCTTCCGTCGTTCCGTCGTTCTCTGCCCATGTCATGCCCTCTGCTGACATGATCATTATGTCTGTCCTGCGCCCATCAATCGTGAACGCGTGAGCTCTCGATCTTTCTGTACTTTGTTAACTTTTGTACCAAACCACTTGAATAAAATGTGTGCGCTTGACGGACAATGTCATTTCCGGCCCCCCTCTCTTCTTTGTGAATGGAGAAGTAGGAATACATCACACCATCTCTCCTTGCGAGATCCGAGAACATGTCCCTAAACCTGCACTTCCGTCCGTCACCCGGTCATTCTTCGGTGCTATCCTGTCCATCCAAAGTACTATAACCTTGTGTGTTGCTTTGTCGCTCCTTTTTCTGCTTCTTTCACCCTTGTAGTTTTACCTTCTTTACGTGACCTCCCTGTAAACCGCCTCGTTATACCATTGATCCCTCGACGCCGGTGCCCTTGATTCTTGATCCAAACCCACCTCTCCCTGTTGCTCCTGTCGTTCGTGTGCGTGGACTCCAGTGGTGAACACACCCGATCTTCAACTCTCAGAATTCTCCTGCCAGTCCCGAGTCCCATCAATATGTTGCCCATTCGTGAGAGTCTCCTTATTCTCAATCCCACCGTCCTTTTCTGCTGTCCCTGTCGCTCATCTGCATCAAATACCGCGCTCTCTATGAAAACTGACAATCCGACTGTTCATGGAAATTTGACTCTTGAATTGCAGCAACCGACGTTCGGCGACAGTATATGCGTAATGCGAGGGATAGAGGACGTTTGATGCAGCGTGGATAGAGACGTGCTGAGCTCCACCTCGTCCAATCGCAGATCGATGTGTTTCCGGTTCTCCGCGGTCCATTCCATCGTCGGCCTGTGCTTTCACCTATGTCTGCGATTCGTCAAATTTTCGCCTGCCCTGCTTTTCTTCTGCAAAACCTGGCTCGTCATATGTCCCCCTCAATATGGTGCAGTACTCGTTTTCCCTCACTCCTACCTTGGACCTTGCATCATTTCGTCCGAATCGATTCCCGCTGTCGGTCGACTCTATGCGCTGTACTGGCAACGGCGTACCCTCCCTCTCTGTCAACACCAGCGCCTTCCTGTACGCCATCCTCTGGTGACCGGCAATATTCGTTTTGGTCGGGGGCATAGTATTACTCCCTTGTGCCTTAACCATACGCACTCTCCGCTCCTGAATCCTCCTTTTCCTGCAAGCCACTTCATTTCCCCTCTCCCGATCATCCTCTTCCAATTCGGCCCTTTCGATCGCGTTCATCCGTGTTGTCCTCGGCTTATATCGCCGTTCCCCTCTTCTTCCTCCCCCAACATGACCAGTCCCAATGACGTGCCCTCGATGCCGATCGTGTCTCTTACGCTCTGTCTGATAACCACCCCGATCCCTAATTCTGTGGCTCTTCCGCGTCATCCCGGCGCTCATCCTCATACCCCTTATATCGAGTCGTCTTCCTCCAAGGGAATGGGTTCCCTCGAGCCTCTTGCTTCTCTCCTTGCTCTTTTGTACTGTGCCTGTCGCTAGTCGGCTCTTTACGCTGCCCACTTCGATAAGCCTCTGTCGCTTTCTTGGCCAATATGAAGAGTGCTAACCCTCTAATTTATCTACCCCTTTGTCTTATTCTGTCTTTCAGTGTGCCCGTCTGCGCACTCGTCACTCCCTCTCTCTTTATCTTTTTGATTCGACTTTCGGACCAAATGAGAATAGGATGTACTTGAAAGATGTCGTTGATAGAAAATACTTGGGTGTGATGACATTCGGTCACTCCAAACTCCGTTCGCATCCATCTATTTCCCTGACTCCAAGCTTCTATTTCTTTCGATCAACATACGTCCCTACTCCCTCGACCTTGGATTCTCAGAAACTTGCCCAACTCGCGCTTGTCGGCTGTCTCAGATGTCAACACATCTCACCTCTCCTGTTCTGCCGCGCCGTCCTGAATACCTGAAGTCTAGGCTCACACACCTTTCTCCCTGTACTCGACATAGCCAGTGATCCATCTACTCCATCGACTCTTGATTATCCTTATTTTGCTGGTATATTTGCTCGTACGCATAAACTCCCGCCCTGCCGTCGGTCGAGCACCTTGCTCCTTTCGTGCCAAAGAGTCAATGCTCCCCTACATATCTTATATCATTCTCACTCTTTCGATGGTTCAAGGATGATGGCATGCCTTTGACTTGTACAACTCTTCTTCCGTCATTCTGACATTCTCTGTCCGTGTCATACCCCCAGGTGACATGATCATCCTGTCTGTCCTGCGTCCATCAATGGTGAACGTGTGAGCTCTCGATCTCTCTTTACTTGTTGATTTGCGTACCAAACCACTTGAATAGGACGCGAACGTTTGAGGAACGACTTCATTTACGTGAAATACATGGGCTGCGACGCGCTAGAACTTGGGACGCTTTGACAGGAACGACAAGCTGGACTCGGAATCAATGACAGTTTCTTCCAGCCTCTCTCTTCTTGGTGAACCGAGAACACATCACACCAACACTCATTCCTGCGAGACCGGAGAACAACGTCCCTCAACCTGCATGTCCGTCCATCACATGGTCGTTCTTCTGTGTTATCTCGCCCATCCAAGTTACTACATCCCTGTGTGTTGCCTTGTCACTCGTTTTCGTGCTTCTTTCACACTCGGAATACCTTGTACTTCCTCCTCCCATCCTCCTCTTTGTGTTCCCTCCTGCTAAACTTGCCTCGTCATACTATCGATCCCTTGGCGCCAGTCCGCCAAGCCCATTACTCGTCTGCGTTGAATGTCGTGTTCTGCTTCGATCGGTGTTTGTCGAACGACCTTCGCTTTTTGATTACATTCGTTGAGTCACAATTTTCCTTCCTGCGGTCGTTTTATAACGTATGTAAGCATCTTTTGTATCTATTCACTTTGAAGAATACACGGATAATAATTAAGAGAAAGAAAAATAATCTTATTCCGGGCGCGACGATGAGAGAGAGAGATGAAATGCGTAGCAAAGGGAGAATGAAAGCAGAGAGCCATAAAAATTGACGTGAAGCGAAAGAAATATTCGAAAAAAATGAATACACGAAACGAGATAAACGAAAGAAAATAGGCGCCAGTAATCAAGGTTTTATGAGGCTTTGAATGCTCTCCTACATATTCGAATGTGTCCACTTCGTAGCCTGTGCTTATTCTCGGCGAAAAGAGGGAAAGCCCATTTGATAATTACAATGCCGGTCTAAGAATTATATCGTCTATAGTTCTCTTTACTTGCGTAGGAAGGAGCTTAGCACCAAATTCGCCAGAGAACGGAAGAGCATGTGCGCTTAGATGGGCGATGCACCTCAGATGTCAACGAAAGCAAAGTGTTGTTACCGAGGCCGAGCCATAATGTCTTCGTAATCGACACGAAATTGATGGGAAGAATTTGAAGACACGTACGCATGCATTACGAGGGTGATGTATCCAAGGCACAGCAGCTGCGATAGGCGTTCAAGTGGTATGGGGTTCACAAAAATAAGGCTTATTGAAGCCGGACGTTCTGCAGAAAGGTGAGCGTAGGCAAGAACTTAACAAGAAGCAGAGAAGAGTCCCGAGAGATAAGTAGAGAAAAGGCAAATATTCGGCTGTTGGACACACAAGCGGCGTGCATAACGGAAGAGGGAAGGAACCTTGATAGATAGTACTTGTTGGTGATGTCGATCCCAAGTTCCAGCTGCTCCCTCCAAACAAGAAACGTTTAGATTCAAACAAAAGCATAGCATTGTTTCTGAGACCTTCGGGATGTATTGATGATGGACACAGGGTCGAGAGAATTTTTTGGAAAGAGATAGGCCTGCAATAAGAGGAGGATCCATCCAAGGCACAGCAAAGATAGTAAGCGTCTGAGAGTGGCATAAGCTCAGTCAAGAAAAAAGATGAAGCCGGATTTTTTGCAGAACATAAGAGCATAACGAAAAGTAGAGAAGAGTTCCGAGAGATATGTCGAGGTAAGAGAAGGGTAAAATTTGAAACCAAAAATACCAATTCTTATTGAATATTCGGAAAAATAATAAGGTTTGTCCATGTTTATATTCAACGACACTCAAATTCAAACCCAGTTCAACCGTTATTTTTGGAACACTCTTGCCTGTCTGTTCATTATCACCACATCGCACATCGAGTAGGACAAAATATAGGTACGCTTGGGTATGTTTCTCTATCCTTACTGGTTTCAAGGGCGTATATTCATAAAACGCGTGTATTCTACAGGAACTGTTTCTTAGCACGCTGAGCACGCTGTGTCCACCGTCAGATTTCGTCGGCCATGATTCGACAAATCGACGCAGTCCCTTCTTCTACCGCCGCCGTCATGCACCCCATTTCTAGGGATATCGTAAACCAAGACAAGCGGATCCCGCTGAGACCACGAGACTGCCACCAAACCCATGCTCGGAAGTTTTGTCATGAAATATCACACTTGGTACCAAGGAGTGGAGAACGCTTCGCGAGACACAATATAGGGACGGATATAGGCCGAAAAATTCATGGGTCGGGGGGTGGGACGACACGAAGGCCTCTGTTTCATCACGCGTAAGTTCTATGAAACAATCACATCGCATTTAAGAGGCTTAGTCTCCACTAGTTTCGAAGAAATCACCCTTCAAGGAGTTGTATCCCGATTATTTGCGCGACCAGGCTTTGAGAGCCACTTGAACTCGACTCCTGGATCCAAATCCACTTCAATGCTTCCGTTACCATACCCCATTTCGTCAAAGTCAGCATATACGCCTATTTTTAACGGAGTATTGAGATTTTGAAGGCGTCCGAGCCGAGCTTTCCGCCAGAGAACACTTGGAGCTAGTGGTACCATTCGGACAGGTCCGTCTTTGCGTTCGTAGTCTCAATTTAGCGTTGACCCATTTCATGACAGTGTAACACCGGTAGCAGTCGTCCTCATCCGTTGTAGCCTCATCGAGAACTAAACTCCCTCGTTCCCAGCCAGCGCTTTATCACTGCCAACTTCGGTTTTTTTCATTAACCATACATCTTGTCGATGGACCGGCAGATTATGTTTTCGAGGTGCTATCTTCAAGCATCCAAATGTCAGGAAAATCGTGCTTTGTTCAGTCATGGTCAGCAAGGTAAATTCTCATCACCTTTACCCTTTACATATGAGTTCGGGCCCAGGAGTGGGCTGAACATGTATACGTCGCGGTGTAGTACATGTTCCTACCTCGTACCGGCGCGTTGGAATTCTATTCAGGATAGCTAGGCTTTAACCTGTTACTGATTGTGTTTTTTCTGTAATTCTAGTCGTTCCTCCAACCTTTCTCCATTGTCACCCTTGGCAATTACCGCTTCTTCGGTCAACTGGAGAAATTCTGTCATGAACCCTCTTTTCCTTCTCGATTCTTCATATAGGGCATCGGCCATGCGCTCGTCACCACCCATCTCTACGAGTTCCTACAAATAATCCAATGCCTCGGTTGCTACTACGGACATCCGCCACGTGAAATATGCCCATTGGAAGACCTTCCTTACCCAGTCGCCCTTTGTCCTAATTCAGAACTCGATAGCGGCTTCAATTTTCCCGCCGATTCTCTATATGCTGTCGTCATCATCATTACTGTCCTATACGCGAAATGGTTCAAAGAAAATGCTTGCAAGAGTCACGAATTCCTTGGACGTCGATGCACATACCTCTCCACACTTTTTTCAAAACATGTCCTTCAACATCCGATTCGTACTCACCTCCGACGTTTTGATCGCCTTCCAGATATTTTTATTTCAAGTTTCTTTTCGATTTTTCCGCAGTCTCTTTGTTGAGATTCTCTAGGTTTATGTGTGTATTTTCTTTCTTTTTTGCTTTTCATCTCGTTAATCGAATCTTTTTTTTTTTTCGCAGGAATTAGGCTGCGAGATGCCGTAGTCATAGGATTGACCTTCGCACCACTGTATCGAACCCTCTTGCTCTGGAGGACATGGTTTGTTTCGCTTCATTCCATTCCCTCTCTAGGTGTGTCGTTGCTGACGTCATCATTTTCTTTCTTTTGCTGTTCTAGATCCTGGCATGAAGGGAAAATCTACTAGGAGCTTGAATTAAGCCGTCTGGATTGCTGCTGCACTCAGGAGACACACTCTCCATTTCATCTCCGTAGTCGTTCAACGTTAATTTCTCACTTGGCATTTCAATCGTCGAGAGTGGCTGTGTTGCTTATTTAGGTTGTATGTGTTTTCTTCCTTTTTCTTTCTGTTTTCTTTCTGCTAAACAGACAGTTTCCTTTCTGAAAATAAGGCAGCGCGAGATTGAAGCAGTGTCAACCAGTAGAGATCTTTGTTCAGAGCTCACTATCACGCTCGTGATAAACTCTGGAGTAATCATGCGCTGGCACTGGAGGCTGCTCGCAGGTCTTATCGCCGGACATTCAGTCTCGAAAATAATCAAGCGTTGAGCTTGATTTAGCAGGCCTAGGAAACGTGAGTTATTTCTCTTTCTTTGTGCTACTATATGCAGCTAGAAATGGCTGGAAGGATGCATGCACACGCTGTCATGCGGAATTCTATAGCTGTTAGATTGTTGGAATAGGATCAAGAACCCTTAGGTTGATTGCCTTCTTTCCTTACTCGTATTCAGGTTTCTCTTCCTTCGCCTCTTTGTTTATTTTGTATTGCCGTTAACTCAAAGATATCGTTGCCGATTTCTGCTCTTCAGCGACGTCAAATTCATTCTCAATAATTCTGTACCCACATTACCGTCCTACTGAACAAGCCCAGCACGTTCAAAGCAATACGATATCAACTCGGGTACTAGCTTGTTAAGCACGACCCACGCCCACGAGTCGAATGGTACCATCAACGTTGATTGTTAAATTAAATTAAATTAAAATAAAACATCGATCTAATAATATGTATGTGTGTATGTATATTAGGAGGAAGGACCAGGTGATTTTTTCGAACATGTTTCCGACATCAAGGAGAGGTATTTCTCCACCAATCATCCAATCCGTGTCGAAGCCGCGTGCTATTCGCAATGTTGTCTAGAAAGGTTCTAAACCAGACGTGATGGCAAGAGAACGGATGGCTGACCATTGAAAGGCAACCGAACGGCAGGTGTTGAATATATTCCTTCAAATCCATACCATACTGACTATACACACACCTCCACACGTCCTCATTGAACCTCGGCACTCCGTAAGCACACTCTGGAGGGAGGAACAAGCTCTACTGACATCATACCCGCGTGATCAATTTGTGATAGGGGAAATCGAGTCCTTCCGCTTGTTGCTGTTAAATGCTTCGAATACGGGGAATTCTCAGCCTCTGAGTAATTGAAAAATTGAAATCGTAGCACGCTTCAATGGGGTGGTGTTGACCAAGAATGTAAGATGCATGGAGGCCAGACGGTGCGGCTTTGGGGTTTATGTGGAGGTCAGAGGTCGTTGGATGAGATACTTGGAATTTAGAGGCAGGAGAGGTTGAATTATTGGGTGGGATGTAGCAGTAGTGAGTGGTCCGAAGCATTGATTTACCGTGACCAGGCGAAACATTACCATATCCACAGAAATCGCATCTGCTTCTCGAACAGGTATCCTTATTTCACACTTTGAAACCATCATATCGTCGCTTTACTTAATTCTATGTGCTTGGTTCGTCCCGACGTTTAGGGAAAGACTCAGCAAGTAGACCTTAATGCAGGTTTGTTCGGCCAAAATTGCCTCTAACGACTGACGTTGCAGAGATAAAATTGGACACGGCCGTACCAACGCAAGTGGGTACCGCTGCTATAATGAACCTTCGGTATGATAAGCATAGCTAGAATGAGATGGCCAACATCGAATCTGAGTTTCCTAGCCAAGTCAAAGATGTTTCCTATCTCGGCCTATTTAAGTGAGTTCATCAAGGGCATACACTGCCAAACCAGCACCCCAAACACCTTCTCATTCTTTGTGTAGTACCTGAGCGTAGTCAATAAGTTTGTGAACGCGAAGCGGCACCAAAGATCGAGGTCACATATCCGCCTATAGTTCCAACACAGGTTGTTGAATGGACATAAACTCTACTAGTCGATAGAATGCAGTTCGGAGAGTGGTTGTGTAACAGAAGGCGTCGAGGCGATACGATGGCAAAATAGTATCCAAATTGTCATTCAAGCAGGTTACATTCAAAGCGAGTCCACCCGCATTATTGATATTCGATATCACTACATACTGTACCTATTTCATGAAATATATGGTAATTACCACAAAATCATTGTGCAAAATACGTGCTACTTACCACACATGCCAAGTATAAATTTCACAAAATTCACTGCTAACTACCACGGTCTTCTTTGACCAGGTATCACCACCGACGCCCGGGAACATCATCAGTGTCTTCGGCACGCATCATCCCGACGCACTCTTTCCCGACGCGCGCCTTTTGCGCGCGCCACTGCCCTCTGCTTACCTCATCGTGATTAGAGCCACTTGCCACTCTGCCCATTACGTGGGCTTGCCCCTATTCAGCCCATATCAATATGCTTAGTACACCACCTTAGATTTCTGTAAATATCTATATAATAATAAACATATCTACCAGTACTCTTCGATAGAGTTTTGTACTACTACACGTTTGGGAGCGGGTAGCTCAATGATCAATCTGCCCATTCGATACAATGAAGGAATTGAGACTCATTCAAATCTCCAACTTGCAGTGAGCTTTCATCGAGCGAAATGGGTGAACCTCAGGCTTGCATGCTTTTCTACCCGCTATGAAAATGAGGTCATACTCGACCCCAAGCAACATCCGAAACTCTTTTCAATTTTGTCTGCGCCTTTCCTATACACGCGGAATACAGGGAGGTTGGGAATTTATTGGATGGGCCAGTAATGACGAGGAATCCTTGCCTGCGCTAGCATTTGGTGAAATGCAGGTGCAAGTGAGGATTTTACCAAATGCCAGTATACGGTCAGGACAAAGAGCTAACAGTCAGGCTAAATGAGTAATAAGATCAGATTCACGTGCTGATAAGATAAGATCGCTCAAACTTCGCTTTTATTGGTTCTGAGTGCAATAATGCAGGGACGATCTATATTTTAGGCCCTTATACGCCAAATATACTCTAAATCATATAATTAAAATTTGGGACCTTAGGTAAAGACCCCCCCTATACAAAAAGCATGTTTACCTGTGAACTTGACGCCAGAGTCGACTGTCTTCAAACTCCGACAATCCCGGCCATCAATGATCAATGCCGAGGGCCAAATAGGTCGTGTCCCAGTCGCCACCCGAGTAGGATAATTTGATAACTCACGAAAGACTGCAATCCTGGCGGCAATTTTGCATGGGACATATACCTAAGATCTCAATAAATTGTAATATATTTTTGTTTTGGTGTTTTAGTTCACGCCGCGCTTGATATTTCGAAATAACTGTGGGTTGCAACGCCACGCCTTAAATAGATGCACGTTAATAACAAGTTGAGAGTCTCCTTTCCCTCGTAGCAAAATTCAACAAAAAAAATCTCAAAAAAGTGTAGTAGTCTCTATATTAAAGTCCTAAAAGTAAAAATATGCTCGATTGGAATGCATATTGTTGCCGCAACATCGAGGAATTCTCGCCTCTACCTTCGAAGTTGCGTCCGGGAAATACAGAAATAAGGCAAACTTCCAATCTCAGAATTCTACCTTGTTTGTGCCTTTCATGTGCGAAACAAGATTGATAATTGTTCGCATTTCCGAGTTTTTTTACCCTGATCCCAAATGTAACCCTGGGCTGTAATGTACAGAAACATGACGCAGAACTTTGGTCAAAACAAATCACTACCGCCTCAGGACCACTGCTTCAAACCCAGGGTAAGTAAAAACAAGTATCAAAAGTATCGGCACCTGCTGTGTAGTATGGTGTTATTGACGAAGCAACAGGGCAAGAAGTATTCAAAGTGGAGGGAATTGAACTGTAGGACGGATCAAAGGCTTCTAGTCTTGACTCTTTAACGGTGTTGCCCTGTACATGTTTATTTTCGTGCCATTTTGAATAGAATATATATAAAATTTCATATATTTTCATTTTGTCTTAAGCAATGTGTACATGAAGTCTATTTGAACATAAATAAATATACTATGTGTGTGCTAGGCGGGTGTTGGAGCAATTGGATGATATTCCGAGTTAATGACAAAACAAAATTGACTAATGTACTTACCAATCAAGCCGTGTCGGGAAGAAATATTATGGTCGATGTATTCGACGACGACAATGTGGATGTTGTCGTCGTCCATGACAATCCAGACGCGTCTAGATCATCGTGCTCCACGATGCCAAGCATCTTCGCGCGGTCAGGAACCAGACCTGGGTGTAACCGAGCCGATAGTCCCATTTGTGGTGCTTTCGGCCGGGACGCGATACCCAAAGGAGTATGTGAGGGTGGGCTGGCATTTCATGAAATGGAATATATGCTGTGCCACCATTTCATGAAATGTAATGCGCGCTAAACTAGCACGATTTCACAAAACGGAAATCGTGCTCATTAGCAGCGTATTTCATGAAATTCTTACGGTATGCACTGTCGATATTGCTGTAGTCCTCGCCCAAAGTTTACTACTCCCAGACCTGATGGTGATTATTGAACATCGAGGAGCCTGAGATTCTACTAGTTCATAAGTTCTATATCTAATCATTCTAAAAAATCCACTCACGTCAACCCTCAGTGCCACAGCAACCTTCAACATCCGCTTTCAGTACCAATAGTGCCAAAGGTAACCCCTATCTAAACTACACCTGCTGGCGGGTATCATGCGTAAATGAGCCGGAGAGGGATGGCGATGACTGTAACAATGAAGAACGCCCATTTACAGATGTCGATAGTGGGTACAACGAGAAGCGCCGATTTCATTGCTTCACCAAACAAAATCTCGGGCGACAGACGGACTGTGGATGCTAGCAAAGGTTAAAATGTAATGAGGATGTTTGCTTGATGCGACGGAGGCAGATCATTCGATACACCGAAGAATACGATCTGCAGACTTGCTGCCCTTCTGACAGGAACTGTTCTTCGTCATTGAAACCAGCAGCCGGTGGAGTCCGTACAATGCCAAAACCAAGACTCGAGACAGGCGCCAAAACGCGCACCCCATGCGAACCAACGTCTTCTCCTTCGATTCTTCGTGCCGACAATAATTTGGATTCGTGGCGACTACGAGCAAATTTGATACGAGCTTGTGGGGAGATCGAGTTCGATACGTTACTTGGCATGAATTGGTCCTGGTTGAGGTCGGGGAGGTTCAAGACACGGAAGGGGAAGCAGATTGTGGTGAGATTTGTGGCATTGGGATTCATGATGTGCGTGATTTCTCAATGCTACGATGAGCACAAATCGTAGCGTAGCTGAAAGACGCGAGGAAGAACGATCCTAAAAGTCAATCTTCCCCACTTGAAAATGCTCCATTCTGATCTGAGGGTCGGTCGCTTTCGATGGCTTGATACACGCACACTAAATTTACCAATGTCGATGGATTGGGGTGGTATACAGGAAAAATCAAACAAACAGTGAATGAGGTATGTTGGGATGTGAGTTAATGGAGGTTAAAGGATAGGTGGATGGTCGCTGGTATGCCACTATTCCCATTCCTTTCCCGACAATGACTGGAAATTGCAGTGTGGTGAGCACATTCGGGACGAGAATTTGTGTATATCGAGTCCAACGTGTTGTTTTCCCTGCTTTCCTCGAATGAGAATGATAGCCAGTTCGTATGGGCCCCAGAAAATAGAGACCAACGGTGAGAGCAAGGGTGGGACGTCTCATTGACGAAGGGTTTGTCGGATGTTGCCAATTCGAGAGCAGCAACTTCGTGGCGCTTAGGCTTCAAGCTTCAACGTTGACAGTGGTGCAAGAAACCTTTCGACTCGCAAGTGTGGTCGTCATTAACAGCCTAATACCCCATCTGACATTATATCGCTTTGAACGTGCTAGGCTTGTTGGGTATGACAGCAATGTAGGTACAGAATTATCGAGGATGAATTTGACGTCGCTGAAGAACAGAAATCAGCAACGAAATCTTTGAATTCCAACAAACTAACAGCTATAGAATTCCGCATGCCAGCGTGCGCGTGCACCCTGCCAGCCATCTCTAGCTGCATATAATAGCACAAAAAAAAGGGAAACAACTCACATTTCGTAGGCCTGCTAGACCAAGCTCAACGCTTAATTATTTTCGAGACTGAATGAATTAATGACCTGCGATAAGACCTGCAAGCAACCAGTGCCAGCGCATGATTACTCCAGAGGTTGTCACGAACATAAGCTGTGTATAAAGTTCCAGCGGCTGACGCTGCCTTATTTTGAGAAAGGTAACTGTTCGTTTCGCGGGAAGAAAAGAAGAAGAAAAAGGAAGAAAATACATACAACCGAGCTATAAATAAACGAGAAACACAGCCACTGTCGACGATTGAAATGCAAAGTAAAAATGACCATGCATAGAAAATGAAGAGTACGTCTCTTAAAAACAGCGATAACCTGGACAGCTGAATTCAATGCCCTAATACATTTTCCCTTTCCGCCAAGACCTAAAACAGAAGAAAATAATGATATCAGCAACGAGACAGGTGAATGAGAATAAAACGAAACGAACCATGTCAGAGCGAGAGAGTTCTGTAAAGAGGTCCAAAGTTCGAGAATGCAGGTACAGTGTCTAGCAGCCTAATTTCCGCCAAATAATAATAACATATTAACGAGAGCAAAAGCAGAAAAGAGACAAAACACGCACATTTTCTGTGTTATGGACAAACGAACGGCACAGCCACCGAAATTTAAATATTAATTTTGGGTCCAACGTATCAAGGAAAATCGGCAACCAGGAAGAGTAAATCCACCATGGGCCCGCTGAGAGTCGCGGCAGTATGTATGGCTTGACTTAAGCCCGAGGTGCATTGACCCTCCATGACCGTGTCGAGCCATAATCCTAAAGAACGGAAGAATAAAAAATGTGATGACGTTAACAACTCCTGCAAAAGAGGAATGAAGCAACGAAACGAACCACGTCCGAGAACCAGAAGTTACAATGGTTCAAGTAGGGCATGCTAGCATTTGCGCGGCGTAAAGAACCTGCAAGTATATATGTCATGAGTTAGATGAACGTTTTTATTGAATCGAAAACGTACCTCACAGACACAGAGAGTCTCACCAAAGGGACCACGGGAAAAGCGGGAGGATATTAAGGTATGGCAAGCGATGATACGAGAGCGACGGGTATGAGGCAGATGGAGGAACAGAGAATGGATGGCCGTGATGACCCGGAAGAGCCACAACCTACAGGAGAGACAAATGATGTCGAATGGGAGGACGAATCAGAGGGTACATCATTGGGACTGACTATGTTGGGGGAGGCGAGCGGCGAGACAAGCCGAGGACGATGCGGACGAAAGGAAGAGCTAAATAGGATGGTCGATAGGGGTCGACAGGGTAATAACGCACTGCTAGTGTTGACGTTGACCGATACAACACACGACAGGGGGACAGGCGACAATTTGACGAATGACGCGGACAGGGAAAACAAGCAGGGACGACTGTCGAGGTAATAGCAGGGATCGGAGAGGACAAGAGCTTTGACCATGCTGCATTGAAGATCCTCCGTCCTTTGTACACTATCATCTGACTTTCGGAATTGTAGCACGTCGGTTTCCGCAATTCGAGAACCAATTTTCCATGAATAGTTGGATCATCAGTTCTCACAGAGAGAGCGCAGTACTTGATGCAGATGAGCGACAGGGACGGTAGAAGAGGATGGTGGGATTGAGGGCGAGAAGGACCCATTTCCTTCGCACTGAGGAAGAGGAGGACGGAGGGAAGGGGTTGAGAGAGCGACAGGAGCAACAGGGAGAGGTGGGTTTGGATGAACCTTCATTAATTCTTCAGTGTAAATATCCCCCATGACGAAGCCGTTTTCTTCATGTATCCGCCCTAGGAAATCCACACTGACAGTCTTGCTCATTACGCAGCGTGAACGGTCCATTCGAATGAGATGCGAAGTCCTAATTTGCCGGACGACCTCTTGCACATCGATACCAGCTGGAACATGCTTGTTGTGTTGCGTGAAAGTGCGTAGCTTGGCCCCACATTCCGCGGAGACCCACATAGCGTCAAGGTGCGACCAAAGTATCTTCTCGTGACGGTGCTGGCCTAACGCTTGGAACGGCGCAGCGGTGATTGACGCGTCCAGACAACTGCTGTGGCTCAGGCCTTGAGTACTTGAGTGTCCATAGTTCTGCATGACTCGAAAACGATGCTTACAGGATTTCTAGGCTTTTCCGTTTGACCCCCACCATTTCGACGAACGGACATGGATCCCGAGAGATGATTCCGAACGGCGGACACGTTCGTTGTAGGCAAAAACATGGTAGGAAAGAGGTGCACGAAGAGTGGGGAAGGTTGGAGTTGGCACTGAGATGCTAGAGGGTTGGCTCTGGGATGATGCGAGGAACAACGACGCCCGTAAGTTCTAGAAACAATGACATTTTAAGAGGCTTACTGTTATATAGGAAGACGCGATTCTCCTAACTCATCCACGCTGCATCGAACGTCCTCTATTACTCATACAATGTCGTCCGGTTCAGAGAGTCGCATATCGATGGTCTCTGAAAGGGCTCGAGTCCACGCACAGAAGTGGCTCCGATGAGAGGCTGGGGAAACAATCGATGAAGGATCGAAGAAGCTGCAAGAAAAAACTTGACGAGGGATGTACCTAATCCGAAATTAGACGTCGGGCCGAATACGACCGACCAACACCGATGACGCTACGACCCTCTGTGTCCTACCCGCGCCTTACAGCATATCTGTTCTTATATCACCATGAGCTGACGACTCGTGCTATGAAGAGGGTGAAGAACTCACCAAGATTTTTCATGCAATTGAGCACATGGAAGGTATATTTTGGTATTTCTTTCTGTTTTTGGGGTGAAAAAACGCTCACATTGATTGAAGTCATTAGGTCTTAGGGACATCCAAACACAAAAATCCGTCCTATGCTACGTGCATGCTCTTCCCTCGCGAGCTGCCTACTGAGTGTGGTCCTGTCCCTGGTGGTGTGGACCCAACCATGTCAGTTTTTTCAGAAACACGATCCCAATCGTCGTCGTCCTCGCCTGTTAATCCGACAAGGTTCTGCCCAATCAACTTCAGTCACTCTATTTCTGCGAAGACGTCCCTGAACTATTGGAACTACCCCCCTACTCTACCGCAAGGAGTTTCACGTCATATCAATGAGCAAGAGGTCGTCCGGCGAATCAGGACTCCGTATCTTTGGGCGGATATAGTGTTGTGCGCAAAGTTCGGTGTGGATTTCCTAGGGCAGACACATGGATGATTGAACGGTGTGTATTTTCTGACTTGACCCTTTCATGCGAATCTGATGTGCGTTTGAACCTTGACTACAGGGGTGTATTGTCTGAATTCGAGTCAGTACACTGACTTGTGTTTACACACAGAAGCAGTCTCACCATACCTCCTCAGTACCTATTCTTTCCGCCATGAACATTCGTTAGGGGCAAAGGATAACTCATAGGTGCGTATTTTCCGACCTGACCTTTGACAAAATATCCTAACTCTTTGTACTTTTCTCGTTCTTGCGTTTCAGCTCGCTACGCGTCTATCCCCCTACATACGATTCGCGTGAAGACCCCGCACTTTACATTCTTCGTAACCGCGAGCAAGCGCACTATCATTCACTTTACGACACACACAGTTCCTTTGTGGGAAATGTACTTATCGAGAAGCACGCTTGACCATTCAGAGGTATGTATATTACACTATAATCGTTCTGTACGCCCTGTATACTCCATAATATATCGTATAGATGTTTGGTAATGATGTAGTACCTCTATCCCACTACGTAGAACTCGCGTAACTTACAGCCTGCGCCTTACATTCTCGGTAGTAGCGAGTCCATCATTCACCATAGGGCACATCCTTTGCGGAAAAGTGTTGACATTATGCTCTACAGCACATAAATCTCATGATACATCATATACGTGTTCCTAGATCCAGAATCAAATTACCGCTTGAAAGCGCATAAGAACTCGTGAAATAGGCATTTAGTTTGGTTGTACATCGCATTTGATGCAAATTCAATGAATAAGATAAGATAAAAACTGTGTAGTTGTAATAAAAATATCAAATTGTTGACGGGCGCTTAAATCAGGTATTTGAAAAACACACCGTTATTGCACTCTTTCTTCAGCAAATAACACACTCGTGACAAGGTATACCTCTTATCTACATAGGTATCTGGTTACCCAACCGTCACAGAGCCCAGAGTCGATACAGCAGACCCTACATTAACCGACCTACCTACCCTCCCCTCCTTCCCCTTTGCATCTAGTTTCCTGCTAAATAACGACTTACACGTAATGAAAGTAACGCCAAACTCGTTTCCGAGCATCTATTAATATAACCCAATTAATTCTGACACTAAACGAACATCATCTGGTGTGAAAGATGCGCACGCACGAGGCGGAAATGAAGTGTTTGCCGTATTTCGTCGTTCTTAGGGCGTTTCGTGCGTTTGAACTGGGCTATAGACTATTGTATGATCTACCCATATTCCCCAACGTATTTCGTGAGACGCTTTGGCAAAGGGAGCCTCGTATTTTGTGCTGCGATCCCCTCTTTTATTTGAGCGCCGTGATTTGTATTACATTCAATTCGTGTTGCTTCGGCCAAATTTAATCTGTATACATTGTAATAGATCTAGGAGAACATATCTTATCCACAGAAAAAAGTTCTGGCTCACAGGACGCACTACAATGTATGATTTTCTCCATGTCCTCCTCCCCGAATTCACAACAGAATAACTTATGCAAAACCCTTTTTTACACGTCACTCCGACTAGCGGTAATGCAACGCACGAGTACACGCTGTGGTAAGTCTTCTCTCGACATTCGTCATTGGACACTTACTTTGAATCCTGGTTCGTTGAAATCCTTGCCGCCTGCTCATTTCGACGACGACGGAGTTCAAGAAGCTCAATTCAGGCGCTGGCACGAAGGATTCGACTGTTGGAGACACGCTAGTAAGTGATTATGACCTGACGAATACAAAAATGAAACTTACTTCAATGGAGCTCGTTCCATCGCCCAAACGATGAAATCGACTGCTCGGAAACACACTGGTAAGTGTTTGCAAGTTCCACAGAGCTTGAAAATGATACTCACATGGGCATCCACCACTTGGCTCTGCACCCCGCTTGCGATTGAAGCCCTTGCCGCCTCATGTTCCTGCACATGTCAACGACGGAATCTTTCGAACGAGCTTCGTTTACGCGCTGACGGGTTTGTCCAGTCTAAACAGCATGGTGAGCATTTGGGAATTACGGAGAACATAAATCGGTCACTTACACGCAATGTAGAAATGCCCTAGTTCCAGGGATTACATGATGGTAAGTGTTCCGAAATTGTGCAGAGAGATTGAAAAAGACGCTTACATGAACCGCCTCTAGGTTTTGCAGTACCTTTGCGATTGATGTCCTCGCCGTCTCACTCTATACACGTCAAACACAGATTCAACGGAACGAACTCGATCCATGGGCTAATACGATGGTAAGTCTTTACAGACTGTGGAGAACGCCAACAGGATACTTACATGCATGCGTAACAGATCCACCTGTTTATCCGCGTCTAGGCTCTGCACCCTAGCAACCGAAGTCCTCCTGCCTCGTCCTCCTGCACCCGCCGACGCCAAAATCACTTCCGCGAGCTTGTTTTAGATTAATCGAAATACGACGGTAGCTTTTGCGAATCATGACGATCCCTACACATTGGTAAGTTTTCGGAAATTCAGCCAAACTTGACAATGACACTTACCTGTTTGGCCACGTCTATGTTCTGTACCCTTCTAATTGATGTCCTCATAGCCTTACATTGCGACACACATTGACGATGGAACCCCTTTAACAATGTTGATTTACACGCTGAGACGGCTCTAAACACGAGGGTAAGTGGTTTGAAGCGTCGAGAGGTTGAAACTTGAAAGCAAGACTTACACGTGCATCCACCATTAGGCCTTACGATTTCGACGAGGGGCGCTGTCGCCCCCTTTTCCCTTCGAGTGTGGAGGCTACGCAGAGACACAACGATGAATTAATCATCACGAGATTCCAAATGCCACCCAACTCTGATGGTATGTAAGGTATTAGCGTTTATGAGTTATGACGAATTACGGAACTTACCTGCTCGTGCCACATGTAGAAATCCTCGTTCCATGGGCTACATTGTCGACGGTAAGTGGTTTGAACTTGCGCAGAGGTTGGAAATGACACTTACACATGCATCCACACCCAGCTCTTTCCTTTGAGTGCACCGACAACTACGAGCTTGATTGACGCATCCACACGACTGCTTTGGCTCAGGGGTGAGTGTCCACAGTTCTGCGCGACTCGAAAACGATGGCCACACGATTTCTAGGCCTTTCCGTTTGACCGCTGCCATTTCGACGAACAAACATGGATCCCAGGACCGCAGGAGGTGATTCCGAACAGCGGAGCGAACACAACGTAGGCGACAACACGGAGTGGAATGAGGTGCACGAAGATGAAGGGCATAGGAGGGAAGGTCGGAGTTGACACTAAGATGGAGGGCTGCTCGTGTAGCAAGAGCTCGTTTGACGAACTACATAATGGCAAGTGTTTCGGACTTGGGAAGCTTGGAGATGGCTCTGAGATGATGCGAGAGAGGGAAGTGGTTTGGTCAGGGGTGGCATTGAGGAGCCCGTCTCCAGACTCGTACTAACAACTATCAAACATCGAGGAGCCTGTGATAAAACTAGTTTGTAAGTTCCACATCTAATCTTTTCAGAAAATCCATACTCACGTCACTTTTAAAACCAAAGCAACCTTCAATGTCCGCCATCTGTACCCACAGTACCAAAAGATAACCCTCATCCGAATTATACTTGCGAGCGGGAATCATATGCAAATGAGCTGAAAAAGGATGGTGCTGGAGCGCTGACGAGTAGTTATTTGAGCAAATAACGATAGTGGGTGCCACGAGAGGCGATGACTTCATTGCTGCAAAAAAAATTCTCGGACGACGCAGACGGTCTGTGGGTGATAGCATACGGATGGGCATCTCCCCCCGAGGCTCGATGCGACATAACCAGGTGATTTGAAATCCACCAGAATATACGATCTGCGGACTGGCTAGCCGTCTGACAGCAAATATCCTTGGAAACTAGTAGTCGGAGGGACTGCACAATGCTGGAGCCGACACTTAAATCGACATTCCATGATTCTCCGTACCGACAATTTTGCTTGAGTTTGACGCATTGATCCACCAGAATTGGGGTTGATGGAAGTTGGAGGGGTCAAACCATGAAGGAAGACGAAGGCGACTGAAATATGGTTTGAGGCATTGAGAGGTAATGTTGGCGATTTCTTGACACCCTGACGAGCACAATTTGTAGCGTAGCTAAAAGATGCGAGAAAAACGATGCTAAGACCTAGATCTTCCCACTTGATGTCGCTCTAATCCGATTAGAGGGTCGTGGTTGACTTTAATGCCTTGATATATGCAGGGCGAATTTCACCGTAGGACGATGGATTTGAGTACTATCCAGGCATAATCAAGCCAGCAGTGAATGAGGTGTGAATTGATGAAGGTCAAAGGGTCCAGGAAAGAAAGGTGGGGTTGCTGGTATGCCACTATTTCATCTCTGCCGACATTGACCGGAAATCGCAGCGTAGAGAACACTTTCGAGCATGTTGGAGGTAATTGCGGATCGGAGCTCGAAGGCCAGGAACTCGAAGGCCATGTCGAAAGTCGATAAGGTATATAAGACGATGTCCACGGAATCGGGTGATGATTGAGAGCAGTGTCGTGGCAGAATCGTTGAGGCTGAACGGCGGGGGTAAGGATGATGACTATCAAGTGAAATGATATGGCGGAGAAGGTGAATGAGAGCAGAAAAAGCACCATCGAGCTCGGAGTTTGGACCAGGTGCAAATGCGATGAGGGAAAAAAGCCTTCCAAGCAACATACACTGAGTGGTAAATATCCGCAGTAGTAAACGAGGCTTTGATTCATATGTATGTTCGCATCGAGGGTCGATGACTTGAGGAGGTAGAAAAGGACTTGGTGGTAACGTTCGTCTAATTGACCAAAGAAAGGGTAACCGATGACAATGGGAGAAGAGTTGGAGAAAAGACTAGAATTACAAAAAAAAAGAAGCTTAGTCGCAGATCATCGATCATCCTTGATGGTTACTTTCTGACCAAGACTGAACAAATTCCCGATTCCCCGACATTCGAATACTAGAAGATAGTACCGCAAAAAACATGATCTGCTGGAAGTAATATATGCCAAGGGTGATAGCAGAAAGTGAAGGACTCGGATTTAGTTCTTGACGAGGCTACAGCGACGCGTGCGGGAGACTGCTACCAGTATGATCCTATCGAAGAATGGGTTAAGTATATTGAGAATATAAACGTAAAGACAAACGTGCCGCAATAATGAAACTAACTCCATACATTCTGCGGTGCACAACCTTGGGTTCGAACACCTTCGAGACGTTGATATTCTACTAAAGACGGACGCATAGACGGAAGGGGCTACGGTTTGGACGGAAGAATTGAGCTGGGAATGAATGCAGGAGTCGGGCTTCAAGCAGCTCTGAGAACCTGTTCGTGCACATTGTTTTCTTGAAGAATGGGTTCTTCGCAACTGGGGAGAGTGACCCTCTCGAATATGATGCAGTTGTTTCTGGAAACTTGCACTCGGTCACGGACGGGCTGGTGGCATAATTTTAGCGCACCTATGACAGACATGATGCATGAGGCCCGGAACGTGATGTCTTCCGAATCCCGACGGAGCCACCAGCCACTGTTTGCCACACACCTTCGCTTCCCAAAACTTGCTCTCTTACACTCAAGTGATATTTGCTCAATATGTCAACCCCGAAACCCCAGCAACTTCGCGCAATTCTACAGAGTCCGCACTAGACCTCTATGATGTAATCCATTCTGCTGATCTTTATCGATATAGATATCGAATTTGAAGGCGACGTCGAGAACGGCAAACGGGTGACACAATCCTACTACTCCGTACGGTTGTTCGTTGGCAAGGAACAGGTCGCGGAATCGGCACACGCCATACCTCGCTCCTCGTTGCTTAAATGGGAATGGAACGTTAACAATGAAATGTGAGTGTTTCATTGAGCTCTTACAAAATCTTTTGATGTTCATCCCTTGTAATCAGACGATTCGAGTCATCGTCTGCGCTTAAAGTTGTTCTTTATCGTGGATTCGGACAAAAAATATCTCTATTCAAGCATGCCGTAGCAGAATACGAGGCGAAAGTCAAAGATTTCCTCGATAATGCTAGTAAGTGTATTTTTCGATGTGTGTACATATTAACGCTAACGATTTATGCTAGACGCGGCAGGTTTTCCTTTGACGGATTCCAAGGGTCACCCCGTTTCTGCCAAATTGAAGATCACGTTGTCTGCAGTTTCCACGACGGCCTCCATGGTTCCACAAGTCGACGAATATCGAACGCTCGGTGAGCTTCAGGATGACGATGTGGAGGGTTCTAGAACGAAGAAGCAGGAGGCGAAAGCGGTGGCAGGTGTTGCTTATGAAGAATTCAAAACAGTAATCGCCGCACTGAACGCCTGTTCGGATATATTTCCACCGTTGAAGGCAGCTACATCCGCAGTCACAACAATTATTGGGCTTGTAGAGGTACGTATCTCGGCCCTCAATGGCCTAGGTTTACTACTAACTGGTGGGGTATTATCGATCAGACTGTTACGGGGAACGAGAAGGAGTTGGAAGATTTGAAGCAAAGCCTGGAAGCTGTCGTCTCAATCATCGAAAAGTACAAGAAGCACAATGGTGCACGGGCATTAGACCATCGAATTGTTATGTTCTGCAGGTATGTCGCGTCTCTTCGCGTCTCTTATTCCTCCTTTATGATCATCTGTGCTCTTAAGTGCTCTTGTTGCACAACTCAAGTCAGTTGAGTCATCACAAGATCAGTCAATGGTGTCCCGTGTTGCCCAGGGAAAGAAAAATGTGGATACTATACTG
The DNA here is from genome assembly GCA_964017145.1 of Agrocybe praecox. Classification (NCBI taxonomy): domain Eukaryota; kingdom Fungi; phylum Basidiomycota; class Agaricomycetes; order Agaricales; family Agrocybaceae; genus Agrocybe; species Agrocybe praecox. The sequence continues at coordinate 2,793,756 of OZ024845.1, read as the reverse complement.
AAGTCCTTGAGGAACGTATGCATGCTATGTGATGTTTTCCAGGTTATCTTCATACCTTTCTGACATACTCTCAATCTGATATATATCTATTTTACAGATGGACACTCAACTTAAAGTCAAGGAGATGGTGGATGACATCTTACAGGTAATTCAGTCTTTCGAATCACCAAATTCGTAGCAAAAACTGATCAATAAACCCATAGCGAATGAATTCTGGTGAGGTACAATATTTCTTTGCAGGTCAATAATGCTCATGTAGCCCTAGATTCCATCAAGATACTTAATCATGAAATGATGTCCTATAACACTCGGCAATCATCTTATGGTGAACCCACGACTTGCATGGAAGGTACTTGCATCAAGGTCCTTGAAGACTTGGAAGCCTGGGCACTTGATCTTAGTGGCCAAAATGTCTATTGGATGGCCGGTATGGCTGGAACTGGGAAGTCAACTATTGCTCACACATTCTGTGAGAGACTTGCAAAGCAGAACATGCTTGCTGCTAGTTTTTTTGCATCCTGTGCATCTGAAAAGACCACAAATGCACATCTTATCATCCCTGTCATTGCTTATGGGCTTGCTAAAGCTTCACCTACCATCAAATTGGAGATTGTCAAGGCCATTGAACTTGAGCCTGATCTGCTCCAAACATCCTACTCTAATATGGCTGCTCAGTTTCAAAAACTTGTTTATGACCCTATCCAAGCAACTACTGGAACAATGAACAGGCCATACAAAGTTGTTGTCATTGATGCCCTTGATGAATGTGACAATCGTAGAACTGTTTCTGCCTTTATTGGTCTTGTGCTTCAATATGCGGACTCCAAAATTCCTTTGAAGATCTTTATAGCTAGTCGAGATGAACCTCATATTCGTGAAGCCTTTGAATCCAAAGAGGCTGTTCAGCATTGTTTCTATCTCCATGAGATTGAAAAGGTTGTGGTTGAAAAGGACATCCAGACATATCTGACCAAGGTGCTGTCAGACATCAACACCAAGCATAACAAAGGCATGGATCCATGGCCTTTATCTAGTGATCTGTCTGATCTTGTCAAACTTTCGGGAACACTTTTCATTTATGCAGCAACTGCTGCTCGCTATATTGATGATGGTGGTCCCTTGTACAAAAGCCGGCTATCCACATTGATCAAACTGGGCCAAAAATCAATCCAAAACTTTGAAAGCCACATTGATGATTTGTATGGTGCAATTTTGGAAAATGCTTGCAAAAAACTGGATTTACAAGAACACAAAGACATGCACTATATTGTGTCTATCATTGTATTCCTTTGTATTCCATTGTCAATGGTGGCCATTAATTCCCTTTCAGAAATAGATGCTAGCCCAATTTTGACCCCTCTTGCCTCTATTATTCATATCCCAACACAGCCTGGGTCTCTAGTGGCTCCATTTCATGCATCATTTTTTGACTTTATAACCAATGATGAACGGTGTAATCCAAAGCTCTGCCCCTCATTCTCTTCAATTTTTGCTTCCAGGGCTCATGTAATATTGGCCTTGCAATGTTTAAAAGAGATGAATCGATCACTCAAGCGCAACATGGGTGAGCTCCCAGAAGAGCTTACAATATCACACAAAGACAGAACAAACATTTCAGAGAGTGTTGATAAAATTTCTGCAGCACTGAAATATTCATGTCTTTATTGGGCCATTCATTTTGAAGCCATTGGGAGTTTTGATACAGTTGAAAAGGATGTTATTGAAAAGCTAAAAGAGGCTCTTTGTGACTTCTTCAATCAGCATCTTTTGCACTGGATAGAGTGTCTGAGCATTCTGGGGGAGCTGAAGACTGCAATAAAATCACTAGAGCATATGCTCACTGCTTTGTTGGTATGTAATTTGGTATAATATAATAATCTGCTGAAGTTTAATGCTGATAGTTGAATAAGATCTTCAAGCATGACAATTTCCAAATTCTTGTTAATGATGCCTATCAATGGGTTCTTCAAAATTTTGAAGGTATTGAAAAACACTGTATAGAGGTTTATCAATCAGCATGGCTACCAAAGAGGTCATTGATAGAAGAAATCTATAACACAGATGTTCGTAAAATGCCAAAGATGAATTTGGAATTAGCAGAGAGCTGGAGACCATCAGGGCTTGTGATGAAATGTAAGGCTATTGTTACATCTGTAGCATTCTCATGGGATGGGACTAGAGTTGTCTCTGGATCACAGGACAAAACTGTGTGCATCTGGAATGCAACAACAGGCCAGATGGAGACTGAGCTTCAAGGGCACTCACATATTGTAACATCTGTTGCATTCTCACCAGATGGGAGTAGAGTTGTCTCTGGATCATATGATAAAACTGTGTGCATTTGGAATACCATAACAGGCCAGATTGAGGCTGAACTTCAAGGCCACTCAGATTATGTCACATCTGTTGCATTCTCACATGATGGAAGTGGAATTGTCTCTGGATCACGTGACAAAACTGTGCGCATTTGGAAAACAATCACTGGCCAGATGGAGGCTGAACTTCAAGGTCACATAGGCAGTATAACATCTGTTGCATTCTCACCAGATGGGAGTAGAGT